>JAWQUT010001530.1:0-10973 GCA_033807755.1 Ellobium chinense
AAATGCCTAATAAAGAGATTGAACTTGAACTTGAACTTGTAAAGCCCGCAAGCAGTATCAAAAGATCTTGAAATAATCGGAAGCATCGAAAGTATCGAAATGTATTTTAAAAAACCTGTATCAGAATCGAAATAGAACTAGTGCTTTCGATAAATAGAGTTCGAAGGCTAAGTGTGGTCAGCTTGAAATTTTCTGATGTTGATCCACCGCTACTCGCTTGACTGGGGTAAGTACACTAAGTATATGTACGTTCTGACTGACTGGTTAGGCTAGGGCGTTGGATTCAAGGCTTCAACTTTGCAAATTCGTTACATTCTTTCGTTTTCGGGAATCGACAAGATCTACAGTCGTGGGTTCAATTCCCGATAACGGCAGTGTTGTATGTGCCTTCGGAAAGCGTTTCACTCACATTTTCCTCAGTCCATCCGTCTGTAAAATGGGTACCTAGCTATAGGCTGTGAAAAATATTGTCATAATGCTAGTGATCTGCGCCTACATATGACACCGGCACTGCTTGCTTCCCAGGAAGGTGAGAAAGCCTTGGTGTGATTTGACCTGCCGAAATCGGGAATCGCCCACGACTTTAGATCTTGTCGACTCCCGAAAAAGAAAGAATGTAACGAATTCGCAAAGGTGAGGTCGCTTGAGCGAGCATTAGCCTCGATACAACACTAATAACCTGCAATAATTTCGTTATTGTCGTAACATTCTCTCCTTTTCGGGAGGCGACAAAGGCAAACTGATCCCACAGGGCTTTAAGACTGAGTAATGAAAAAGGAGGGCGAGGTCATAAACGGTAAGTATTGACACAACCAGGCATAACAGGACCAAATCTCCACCACTTAAACCCTAGGACATGGAACAATTGTGAATGAAATATTTCTTCTATGACACAGTGTTTGGTTTTTGTTTTTGTTTTTTTTTAATGCGTATAAAATGGCACAGTCATGTGCTAAGGCGGTTTATACCAGTTCTCCTATGATGCGGGGTAAATTGAATTCGTAAGACACATGCGCTTGCTTAATAAATATATTACTTAAGTCTCAGGTACCGCCCCTTGCACGTGTGAAAAGGGTTCATAGTGGGCACCTCCAATCCAAATGGCAGTGACCGCAGGGCAATATTCAAAGCTTAGAAAATGTTCACAAAATAAATATTGGAATTCCATAACTTTTTTTTTTTTTTATTCAATTCATATTTGAAAAGATGAATGGTGTTTTAAAGGGTCAAACACGTTTTCACGTGTGCACAGGTAGTAGTTCGTGGCTTGGTGTGGCATAAGGGCGTAAGCACTCCCAGCCTTATTCCATACCATAGATAAGAAACTCGCTGCATGTGCAGACAGGACTGGTGTTTCATCCAAGTGATAAGGACGGCGTGAACTTCTGCATTGAGGCGACCGTCAGACATGATTGCGCAAAGTTTATTTATTGCTGTGGATGTGTCCTGATGCACAGAGTACTTGTGGTAAAGGGAGACTTTTTTAAAAAAAAATTTTGGCCATTTTCCCAGTCAGCTGGGTATTTACCTGAAGTTTCACTGATTAACCCTAAGTCATAAACCAACTAGCTTTACAGTAGGAAGGGGCGAGGGGAGAGTGGTTTAATAAGTAACTATGTTTAATCGGTAATGTGAAAATTTGTTATATTAATATAATGCCTTTGGGTCCTGATGTATATTATTTTATGATGACCACTGTGCTGTGCTTGCGAAGGTAGATAGAAAGACAGGAGGGATGTGGGGCGGGGAGGGATGTGTGCGAGTGTCAGAGTGCATATTGTTATTTATTGTGAAATTTATGTACTGTGTTTGGACACGAGCCTAATAAAGTTCTATTCATTCATTCGTTCATTTAATCTCAGTGGTGGCTGTATATAAGATTTTGTTCAAAGCTGAGATGTTTGTGTTTGTAGCAGTAGGATCAGGACAGTTTATTGCCTTTAAGAGGAAAATCATGACTGGCTTTTGGGACCTGTAACATTGTTTGGTACAAAGTAGACTATATATATGTAGGTGAACTCGGGTGAAAAGAAGTCAGAAATGATTTTATGCCAAGCGAACTGGAGGGATGAATCCATTGATGTTAGTTATAGTATATGCATTAAAGATTTTGACATTGAAATAATGGTAAAAAAAGTAACAGATCTTCAGTAACAGGGCAGTCACAGATGTCATTTCGTGGTAAGAGTCACTACTGTGTTATCGATCTAAGAATGCAGTTGATCTCTCAAAAAAATAATTATATCAGTGTAATGGCATTCTCTGGATTACTGTAAGACACTGGCCCATCTTAATAAGCGGCTTTATAGCCTAGTATCAGACACAGGCAAATCTATGAGGGAGGTTCATTATCTCAGGATACTGGCTCGTTCTTCTAATAGGCTGACGACTACTGAACACCCCAAGATGAATATCTCACTCTCCACTACATCTTAAATGTTTCACTATCAAATCTGGAATTTGATGAATACTTCACTTGCTGTGTCAGATCTAAAATTTGATTCTAACAGTAGGTACAGAAAGGCCCTTCTCACCTTCCATTATTCCTTGATTGTCTCAAGATTTGAAATATGATTTCTAAATTATGTTTTCTGTGTTTGTCTTGTCTTGTGTGAAAAGAACCTTGACAGTGAGTTTGAATCGTCTTATCAAGATGATTCTGGATTTAGTTCTAACTGATGATGGTAGTATGTGGGTATTATATTGTGTAAAAAAAACAACAAAAAAACGAAAAAAAGATCGTTGACAATAAGATGAAGTATGCAGAAATTCTTTAAAGTTTCATTAGAGTTTCCCCACTGGAGAGGAGACATGGCTTGCCGCCCCTGGTGATACCAAACAATAAGAACAAACTGAGATTTCTTCGCTGCATGTGACCTTGGAATCGATTATGGAGAAATGTAAAATGTCTGCTTTTGTTTACAATTGCCATCTTAGTCACTTCGCTTTCTCATCAGTGTCAGTTCATTTGACACAAGTCATAGAAATACAATAATATACTTATAGTGGTCCACGTTAAGTCTCGGAAAGGCAGGGCGAATCCACACAGTATCTCTGACCATGAAAGTTAGATTAACCCTGTCTTCTGGACATTGTGGACTTACTACAGAAACGTTTAGAGTTGCCATGAAATTGTGGATTCATCTTTTTTTTTTTCTTTCGCAGGTGTTCAGATCATCCAGAATGTTTCTTATTGTGTCATAATGCCCAAATGAAATGACCTAACCAGGTTTGAGTGTTGCTGCAGTGTTAAAGCCAGCATAACACTGTATTATCATTACCTGTATCTGTTTTTCTTTTTCATGGAGATTTGTGCATTCCCTGTCACACTGGAGACCTTTCTGTGTGTCTGTCTAGTGTCTGTCTCATCTTAAGCCTGAAATTATACTGTAGTTAGAATAGATTTTCTATGACTGTAGACTTACAAATGCCACCATAGTGTTAGTTAAGCTGTGTACTTCATTAGACGTAATTAAGATTTTTTTTTTTTTTTGGTTTGCCTTTCATCAGCAAGTACAGCCGTCCCTTCTAAGAACTAACGTGCAGCTCAGTCCATTCATGTTCTTAAGTCCATAAACCCAAAGGAAATGATTTCATTTTTTTTTTGGTGACGATAGGATCATTGTTAGTATAAGTTCAGTCAGATCCTTTGGTTTGGAATGCTCTCACAGATGCCATAAGAGAAGCGAAAACTTTAAAAAGCTTCAAACAGAAACTATAAACATCACTGTTTTTTCTTGAAACTTGCAGTTAAATCCAATTTGTTTATGTGCATGTGGGATTGTGGCTACATGAAATGGGAAGGGCACTAAGAGTAAGAGAGTAGAGTGAGAAAATGATAGAGAGGGAGAATGGCTTTTTGTTTTTCTATGCATGTACTTTGCTTTGGTTATAAATTAAATGGATTGTGTTTCTTTTTTATTTTTATGTACTTAATTATTAATGAAAATTGTTGGAGATTCGCTTCGTTGTCTGTTTTATTATTTTGAATACAAAAAAAAAAAATCACCATTTTCTTTTCGCAAAATGCAGTGACGTTTTTAATACGATAGATAGCATAATTTGTTATTAGGCAAATATACCATGAGCAGTAATAGCTGTCACAGGCCTTTGTATAGAATACAAGGCAAACACAGCCATTGTCATCATCAGCATTTAATTTAACATACACTGCATTAGCAATCAACTATTTATGCACATGACAATGAAATATTCCTTTTATATAGCACTGTTCTCTCTCTCCTTGGAACAATGCTTTCCTTGGGGATACCAAGATTGCTAGTCTCTATCCACTAAGGCTGCTACTTTAGATTGTCATTCCCAGCCTAGATATCCAAATTTCAGGAGATCGCATTCAGTTTCACCCAGATGTCTTGTTATCACTTTACATTAACTTCAAGCAGACAATAATTATGGTAATGAACTCAACACAACATTTTGTAAAGTGAACATCTGATTATTTTATTTATCACACTTACTGAAATCATGCAAAGTAAATCATTTCTTTTTTCTAAAGAAAGCAGATTAGGATGATGCTTAAAAAGACAGCATACATTACGTGTTTCTGACATACCTTAGGCTTAACAACAGCAACTTGATTAACAATTTGTAAATCAGCACGCACAAAGTAAGGGAAGTAATACAAGGGAGTTTAAATCTGATGAAACGAAACTTATCTGAATATATGTATGTGTTATACAGTACTGGCTGTTTTTTTACAATGAAAGTGCACATTCTGAGTTTTGAAAAAACACGTTTCATTTGTCAGCTTTTGTACATCGTGTATTCATTGTTCTTAACTTGAACACAGAAAATAAGATATGGAACCATCAATAATTTTGACTAGTAGGTCACTTACTTAGCCTAAATCCTATTTTCAGAAATTCCAGCAGAAGGTTTCATCAGATAGATAAATTTCTGAAAATCAAAGATTTGAAAGTTTTGACTTTACGCCAGTTACATTGGTCGTCCTTAAAATGCTATAATTCATAACTTGATTTGATTCATCACTCGAAACTGCTTGCTGCAAAGCCAAAACGTTTCAGAAGTTAGCGTAACTATTGGAATTTTCCTGTTCCACTAATATTTAGCTTTGATTTGTTGTAATTGCCATATGCAGGACATGTTAAGAATAAACTTTTTTATTTTCATAAAGCTTTGTGTTGCATTTTATAAAAAAAAAATTAGTCTCTAAACATTATGGATAAAACAATGAAGAATCCGGACAGAAGAACTAAGGGTAGATAATCTCTAACTCTAAATAAATGCAGAGTGAATAATGCATAGACTAGGAACAAAAGCAAGATACATAGACTGCTGCTAGTGCTACACTCTAAATTGTTGTTCGACATGGCTGGGCCCTGCCGGCATCAAAAACCTGTGAAAGAGAAAAAGAATATGTTGATGAAAAGAATCTATACTGTATAGCATTTCTCTTTAAAGCTGTCCGTTGTTTCTCTGATGATAAGACAAACTACAATATCTGTGCAACCAGGTCTCTTCTATACCTATACCTATTCAATTACTTATTGCAATCCCCACAGGCCACCCTAATAAAACTACACGCGTGCTAATCGCTTTTACGCAAGTCAAATCTCGTGCCCATTCCTTGACCGGCTGTGCTGTGACTGCATCCCCCCTGTTTTCCTCGCTCGCTCTCTCTCGGTGACGTCATAAGTCCACAGCTACGCCTGGCTTGCTTTGTTTACCTTTGGTTCGGAGTGGAAGACACTGAGTTTTGTGTATCATTCGTTGTGTGTGTGTTGTTGTGATCTGTAAATTTTCTTGAGATAAGTCTAGTCTACTCCGTTATGTATAGACTTATATGATTACATGATTACTTTGTTCAATCCATGCCCCTCTCCTTTCACCCACCCCTCTTTTTCCCCTGATGATCCCAATTTTCTGTTTCAAGCATGAAAACGCATGGCGATATTTTCACATACCATGTCAACACCTACGTGCAATTTCAGTCAGCTGCTACAAACAGTGATGGATCCCGCCGATGGCTCGGGGGGAGGGGGCAGTGGGGGAAGATGGGCCAGCCTAGCAATTCCCCTTCTTTGATTTCTTGTCATAGAGAGAGAGAGAGAGAGAGAGAGAGAGAGAGAGAGAGAGAGAAACTCAGATAGAAAGAGATGGATGGGAATCGAGTGAAAGAAAGCATGCGTCCACAGGAGTGCTTTACTGCAGCAATATTTTATCTTAATTCTAAAACTTCACACATTAATCAGCTGTGATTTATAGAAAATAATTTCAGTCATTATGTGTATGGATGGGAAACAGGGAATAATTTTGCATTCCAGGACTCTCCGAGTGCTAGAAGTGCCTAGATCTCAAGATGAATTTGAAATCATTTATGAGGGAGGAGGGGGTAGATTAAGCTTCCAAAACCTTAAATCTATGAAGTGGATAATACAGTCAAACACGAAGTCGTCGATTACAAGTAAGTCTAAATCACGGTCCCCACGCCCTGCCCTTTCCAAACAAATTTTTCGGACCTGGATTTTAGCTCAATACTGGTCTTTCAAAATTCGGCAAACTCGAATGAGTCGTTTCTAAACGTTCTCTATACAGCAACAGACAAACTTATGCAATTATTACAACGTTTTCCGTATAAGCTGTCTTACTATCAAAGGCTTTACTATGCCTCCAATTTATATTCTGAAATCTGTATTATCACACTGACGAAGTGAAGCTACCATATTATACATTTTATCCTATAAGATAAAGATATCTGGATTTATGCCTGGCTGACAAGTGACAGTTCAATAATGCCACGCCGTAGGCAAAACTTCTCCCCTTTCTCCACCCCCACCGCCTCAAAACTCTCTCCCCAAACTTTTTGTCTAGTCTAGAAGTAGACGTTTTGTAGAAGATCAGCTTTATCGGTACTTTGAAAAGTATAGTATCGATCTTTTCCTTTGATCAGCACTGAACATGACAAATTTTAATGCTTTGACGCTAACAATGGGATTTTATGGCACGTCTAGTCTACTACTCCGAGACATATCTAGTCATTTTCCATGAGACATATTGAATGTTAGTCTCATTTTTTAAACACTCATCCTCGCTTATTTGATACTCCGTATTTTTCTCAGAGACAACGTTGATCTCTCTCCACTCATCTCTCTCAATCACATAATTCTTAGAACCAACAAGAAGTTTTGATCACTGGAAAATGCCATTCAGACAACACCACCATTTGTAAACACAGTACGGTTGCGAAAGGAAAGCGACGGCGAGGCGGGCAATGCGACGCCTACCCCTTGGTCTGTAACAGGGGCTATTACGCAATGAAATGTAATGTTACTGTTGTTACTGATATGAAATTGAGGGAGATAGATTGAGCTTTTCAGTAATGCTAAATTTATGCAGATAGGCTGAGCTGTCGGGGGTTCCGGAACTCGCCTACAGTGACGTCACGGCTCTACCTGCGGAAAAGTCGGTCCCGAACTCGCCTTCAATTGTAATCGAACAAGTGTAAGAACAACATATTTTGGGTATCGACTATGGGATGCGTTTTGAACATAGGTGTCATGTTTGCCTTTCCTGTTCGCCTAACACTGTGCTTCGTCTATTTTTAGTATCTTTATATTTACTATATTATTATGTTTTTCACATACCTGTATTTGAAGCACAATGTTAGTTACCCCTGTAATTTGCTACACGTAATTTTCCCCGTCACTTTTCTACCATATCAAAATCTTTCCCAAAATCCTTCGTATCTCTTACGCACTACTGCGGTGAGAGGGGGTGTGTTTATGATCGTGTGATCTCTCTTGTGATCTCTCTGTGCTGAGTTGCTATTTGCTCATTCATTTTCTTGACGGTCACCGAGGAAGCAGGATTAGTTAAAGTCAGTTTTGAAAGAACAATGGACAAGATTTTATTACAAACTTACACTACACAGAGAGGCAAAAAGGCACCATTGATTGAAGGCTACCAATTTAGGCTCAACAATCGCAGAAAAGCTACAACCAACTGGAAATGTGTAAAGGAGGACTGCAAAGCAAGATGCACAACTAACACGGAAATAACAACGCTAATGTCAGCAAGCTTAGACCACAACCACGAGAAACCAGATCAAGACCAAATAGCAAAGAAAGAAACGCAAGAAAGATGCAAAAAACGTCTGGAAGAGCCTGATGATCGACCGTCCAAAGTTTTCATCAAAGAATTCAACAGTGAACACACAACTTTGCTCCCAAAAGACTACGTCAGAATACGTGAGGCAATTTATTACCAACGAAAAAAGCTACAACCCAAGCTACCAGCAAACAGACGAGAAGTATTATCAGCTTTAGAAAACGGAGAGTGTGCTATTCCAAAAGATATGGTGGTGGCAATTGAAGGACAAATTCTGGTCATCACTTTCCAAGAAAATTTCAAAATGATCAACAATGAGAACGAATTCTACGGAGACGGAACATTTCAGTTCAGCCCAGCGTTTTTCTTTCAACTGTATACTATCCACACAGAACAAAATGGACACTACCTGCCACTTTTCTACTGCATTCTACCGGGAAAAACAGTAAATGTTTACAAACAAATGTTGGGTCTCATATGCGAGAAATGCAAGCAAAATGGTGTGGATTTCAGACCAGCAGCTATCCATCTGGATTTCGAAGTCGCGGCGCACACAGCTTTCAAAGAAACCTTTACCACTGCAAAAATCAAGACGTGTGTTTCATTTGAAACAAAGTTGGCTCAGAAAAATCAATGAACTTGGACTCAAGACCTACTACGAAGACCACTAGTCTGAAGTGAGCAAGTGGCTTAAGTACGTCTTTGGAATGTGTTTCTTGGAGCCCTCTGAGGTTGAGAATTTTTTTGCTTTTTGCGCGATGGCAACGGCCCCTGAAAATGAGAAAGCTCAAGACTTTGCTGACTATCTGCTGCACACTAACATCACCTCTTTTTCAACCTTCCCACCCGAGCTTTGGGCCAGCGAAGACCTGAAATCGCGAACAACAAACTGTTGCGAAAGCTTTCATGCCCAGTTCAAACAGTACTTCAGGTGCCCTTCCCCTCGCATTCACCTTTTCCTTCGCAAACTATCTGACCACCAAACAATGATCAAGTTGAAGATCAATGCTATTGAAGCCGGAGAGGAGGCGAAACAAAGAAAAAGAGACAAACTAAAACTAGGCTATTGGGAATCTGTAAGAGAGGATTATGCAACGAGTAAAATCACGACTGCTGATTACGTCAAGAGAATGAGTTTTAAAGAAGTCGCATGAACAGACAATTTTTACCTCAGATTTTTATCCAATTTGTATTACTAGAAGCCAACATAAAATAATATATCCTGCTCGAAGTCCTATTCCCATCTCCCCGTGGTGAGCAGGGGTAACTAACATTGTGCTTCAAATACAGGAATGTGAAAAAAATATAGTAAATATAAAGATACTAAAAATAGACGAACGGGAAAGGCAAACATGACACCTATGTTCAAAATGCATCCTCAGCAACCATAGTCGATACCCAAAATGTGTTGTTCTTACACTTGTTCGATTACAATTGAAGGCGAGTTCGGGACCGACTTTTCCGCAGGTAGAGCCGTGACGTCACTGTAGGCGAGTTCCATTGCACCCGAGCTGTCATTGAGTAATTGGTGTGTAAAGTTGGGCAAATTGATCTGCTTGTCAGGTTCGCCGGTCTAGCGTATGCGCTAGGTACTCTCTCTATACATAGACTAATCATATCGACAGGGATTCCATTGATATGTTTGTTTTTTTTTTAGTTCGAACAAATAAACAACAGTTCTGGGTCGAAATCGTCATCTTCTTCGGACAAATCTTTATCGCCGCCACCTTGCGCCTGCAAGGCTGTGACTAGCCTGTGACCCCCTGACGTCACACCTAAGGGCAGGCACTATCATACCTCAGAGGCTGAGCTCGATGACGCTACTATTAGTACTAGAGTTGGAAAGCAAATTAGAAAGAGATGATTTTTGTGATATGTTACGAGAACATCATATAAACTTGTTGTGTGAAACTTGGACGAATGACGAATGTGAGTTAAAACTGGATGGATACGAGTGTGTATTTAAGCACAGGGAGAGAAGGAAAAGGGCGAAGAGGGACTCAGGTGGATTGGTCTGTTACTTTACAAAAGAAATTTGGGATGGTATATCGGTACTATCTTGGGACTTTGAGGACGGACTGTGCTTTAAATTCTGTAAAGAATACTTTAATATGGAGAAGGATTTGTATTTACTCTTTGTTTATATGAGGCCACTGGTCTCTACTCAGAATGCTATTGACACCGATTTAGATTGCTACGATAAACTGACGGACAAACTAGCGGAGATAAGAGACTTAGGCAGTGTGATTGTAGCTGGTGATCTGAATGCCAGGACGGCAGATAAGGAGGACTGTATAATTCAAGATGATGAATGTGATCCTGAATGTCTCATAGAAAGTAACGTACATAGTGAAAATGCATTTGTAGTTAGTGATTTTTTGAACAATGATATGAGTTTGTATCGTGGAAATATGGATAAAACAGTAAATGAATATGGAAATAGACTATTACAGCTGTGCAAAATAAGTGGTCTAGCTATTATGAATGGAAGGACGGGAGAAGATAAGGGGGTGGGGAAGATGACTTTTTGTGGAGCAAGAGGGGAGAGTGCCATTGACTATGTTTTATGCTGTAATACTAGTATACACTATATGAGTGAGTTTAAGATCCATGAATGTAATGTTTTCTCGGATCACAGACAAGTTGAATTTTGCATTGATTGTATAATACATATTATGCCATTAAGTGATGACTATATGAACAGTAATAAAACTGTCGCACGTATGAAGTGGTTGGATAGGAAGAAAGAAGATTTTGTGGAAGGGGTGGGATCCACTGGTTTCATGGACAAGTTAAATAAGTTGAAAAGTGAACTTCATAAAAATTCTGATAAGGCGATTGATGGGTGTATACAGTCGTTTACTGCGTTACTGCTGGATGTGGGT
>JAWQUT010001532.1:0-22442 GCA_033807755.1 Ellobium chinense
ACGATCGATGTAACATCCTCCCCCACTACATACAAACAATAGAAAAATCTGCTATGAACTTTGAAGTCCCCAATCTTTGCCCAAGTCCTTTGTTGGCACCAATGCTTGGGCTCTCCCATGGACAAGATCAAGTAGACAAACTGGGGCTCTCAGATCGAGAGCCCACTCATCAGATGAAATATCCTGAGGCTGTTGGTGCAGAAGATATCTTGGCTTTTGCAGTTTGTCAACAGTTTATATCAAGCTCGGTGGCAGAGACGGAGGACAGGTAAGAAAATGCTTCATAATTTCATTTTACTCATAATAATGCAAATGAATTACTAAGTGTACTTGCATAGAATGGTGTACATTTGTAGTGCAGATTTTCCTTGCATTGTAAAGTTTTGAGACGTCTCACTGCAAAATATGGGAGGATTTCCATATTTATGTGGTAACTGGCGATAAGGAGTTACGCTCGCTTCGACTGATGCTCCTGTCTCGATGGGCATTAGTGTTAGGGTTAAGGGTAGGATTAGGGTTAGGGGGATAGGGTTAGGGTTAGGGTTGTATCAGTACATTATTCGGAATTAAGGTACTGACTGTAGTTGTAGGAGTTACCACATAATTATGGAAATCCTTCCCAAATTATATTTCTAACTTTGGCAAGGTGGAGATGAGTTGTGGGAAAGGAGTATATTCAGACTTCAGTGAGAGAATAAATTGTTACGTAACTACAATACATCTCGAACATGTGCAAGCATCGTTCAGAACTACTGTAATGTATGTTTTCATGGCAAGTTATTCTGGCAGTTATTCTGGGACATTGTCTTGACATGAGAAAATGGCCCACAAACAACTCATCAAACTAGATCCACTTCAGTGAATTTCAGATTGCTTGAATGTCCAAGATGAATTTGAAAGGGTTATGTTAAAGACAATGGAAAATCTGAATGCAGCATAAGTGGTAGAGATAAATTTACCAGGATAAATGTGCTAGAGATCAAATCTATTAGGCCTAAGATTAATTGGAATATCATTAAATCATGCCATGGACTATGTAGTAAATTATTTAATATCCTTCTGCAAGATGCATTAGGTGGCAAAATTAATGCTTGTGCTATTTTTTTTTTCTTCATGACAAATTTCATACGTTTGCACAGTTGATTCCGCTTCATCGCATTTTCATGGGAACATGGAAAAAGTTGTGATTTCGCAGAGTAGCCATTAAGTATCAGTGTTTTCAACAATTTCATTCCAAGGAAAAGATAGTTATCTAGTATGTACCCTAATTGCACAAAACTGTCAATAAAAAGACATCTATCCCTGCTTTAGTTTAGCTTGTGTGATGATATGAAGAAGCACCTGCTCCTTACTTTATGAATCCACCCATTAGCCACTAGATGCTTTAGTGGTAATATCCACACAACCCATTTCCAATGCTGGTCTATTCATAACAAGTGACACATTCATGTTGATAAAACTTTAAAGATGATCATTCTCATCTTGCTTGTGAGAAGTAGTGGTTTGGGGGGGGGGGGGGGNGGGAGGAGGGGGGGACATCATATTCACAACAGCATCTTTGGTAGATGATTTGATCTTTCTACCAAAGCTCTTATTCTATCTCAGCTTTGTCATGTAATTTCAGTTACGTGTTTTGTTTGTTTGTCAGCTTTATAATCCTTGCAATATTGATCTTAACACTTACAGTCACTGAAATGTTGCATTTATTTTTATTAACTTTGTGGTAATCAAGTGACTTTTATTATAAAAACAGTCTGGTCCCTGGAAAAGGTTACAGTAATGCATAAAGTAAATAGAGTTAATTGTGATTCATTTCATATCCTACCTCAAGACGTACCTTATGGATATGAGAAGTTTGTTTGAGATGTTGGGACACTAAAGTTTTTCCATTAATTTCATTACCATACTTGTACTTCTGTATTTCCAGACAAAGTCCTCTAGACATCAAGAGTATTGTGAAACCCATGGGCAGGCTCACAATGGCAAAGGGTTCTTCGTATCCTCATAAGACATATAAATATATTGCAAGTCTGCTGGGCATTTGGAAACAACAAGGAACTGATCATGTCCAGGGTCAACAATTGGATATCTTTGCAGAAACATGGAGGGACAGGTAAGAAAATGTTTACCGGTTAATTTCATTTGTAAAACACATATGTGCTCAAGATGCTCAGTGACAGTACATATTTTCTTCGCATAGTTAGTTCCTAAAGAGTCTCAACGCATATTACAGTTCCAAGCTTGGTGAAAAGGGGACGGGGTAGGGGGAGGGATGAAGCATATGTTGTAGACTTCAGTAGGAGAATAATCCACAACACATTTGCAAACATCTTGAAAACATTTAAGTATCATACAAAACTACTGCATTGTAGGTTTTAGTCACTAGTGTCCGTGATGCAACCATTTTTTGGTATCCATATGTACAGTTGGTTTAAACAAATTTTCCTATTTCCTATTTTCTGTTTCCTGAAAAGACAAGTCCTTCTGAAAAATGTTCTGGTGTAAGTGAAAATAGCTCATCAAAACCATGTCATGTCAAATGAATTTCAGATTTAATAATCCTTTTTCTTTCTAGGGAGCAAGGGGTTTTGGAGGAATGGGATTTGGGGGGGGGGGGGGGGGGGTTTTTNGGGGGTGATTTTATTTTAAAAACATTGGTTAAATAGAATGCCACATAAGTGCTGATACCTGACAAAAGTTGTTAAAATGTCATTAAATTATGGAATTATGTGATGACTGATCACACTATATGTTCCTTACTTGCACTTTATCTCTCTGCAAAGATGCATTACATTCGATGTTGCAAATTAGGCGTGTGCTAATGTTCCATTTTTTCAGAAATATCAAACAACTCAAAAACGTTTGCCATTAATACCATTTAACCATTTTCATAATTTCAGGAAAATCTCTCAAGACATGAAGGATACTGTAGAATCCTTAGACAGGTGTGCAGCATCACAGGCATCTCTAGAGTATCTGTATGTAACAAGGTATAAATACATTGCAAGATTTCTCAGCTTTGTGAGGCCACCAAGAGTATATCCACATCATGTCAAGGGAAATCAGCTGGATAACTCAGGGTCAGCAAGAGATAGAGGGGACAGGTAAGAAAATGTTTCATAATTGTATTAAAGCTTGTATGGGATGTGCTTATAAAGTTTATTCCACTTAATTACAATTCTCTGGGAACATCGGGAAAAGCTGCAATCAAGCGGGACTGCGTAAATCAATAACAGTGGAACTTCACGACATTGTTTGTAGGAAATCCAATTTTTGTTAGTGTGAATCATAGTCATTAGCAGTATGCAACTTATTTAATTTTTAGTACACGTGACCATCCCAATAAAGTGTATGTAAGTACAACGCCTTCAGAACGCATAAGACTTGAGATATTAGGTTGAATGTGTTTTTAAGTGATACACATCATACATTCATGTCCCCAAACCGAGGTTATTGTACGCTTTTGGCAGCCCGGCTCACGGTGCTTGTCTTTAAAGCACTGAAAACACAAGACATGATAAATATCTGTTGTCAGCCTGGTGGCTCAATGGTTTTTCCACTAATTTTATCTACTTTTCCTGCACTTCATATTTTCAGGCAAAGACCTCCAGTCATTATGGACATCGTAGAGCTCACAGGCAGGCTGGCTTTGGCAAAGGGTTCGTCAGTATGTTCTCATGCGACATATAAACACATCGCAAGTCTGCTGGGTATTTTGAGACAACCAGTAATGTATCCTCAGTGTGTCAAGGTTCAACATTTCGACAGATCAGCAAAGGACAGGAGTGACTGGTAAGAAATTGCTTTGTTGATGTTTGGAATTTCGTTTGTGAAATACATATTTTTTTTTTCATATGTATAATGACTACACAGATTTTCTTTGCATTGTTAGTTATTAACGAGTTTCACAGCATATTGCAAATCCAGGCTTGGTGAAGCGAGGAGGGATGAAGCGTATGTTGTAGACTTGAGTGGGAGAAAAATCCACAACACAACCTGCAACATTTTGAACCTATTAAGCATCATTTATTACTGCATTGTAGGTTTTAAAGGCAAGTTATTCTAGAAAATGTTTTGGTGTAGAAGAAAATGGCTCATCAAAGCCTCATCATGTCCAGTGAATTTCAGATTTATTGAATCAAAGATTATTTTGTGGGGATTAGGGGTACTCTCAAAGATAGTAGACAACTGTAATGCCACATGAATGCCGAACTGCCGTGAATAGATGAATTGTCAATAAAATAAGCAGATAATGTTTGTAACTGAAGTTATTAAACTTTCTGCAAAGGTGCATTACATGGTGGAGTTGTAAATTATGTTTATGTTAAAGTTCTTGTTTTTTTTTCACCATCAATTTCATTATTTCTAGTTTGGATTAGTTAAGATATTATCTCAGGACTTGCCGTGTTAGTAGTTCATTAGATTTTTTTTTAGAAATGTTATGTGCCACAACAGTTTCTCCCTTACTATTATGGTAATATACCCTTCTTTTGCTTTCATATTTTCAGGCAAAGTTCTCAAGACACCGAAGGTTTTCTAGAACGCACAGTTAGCCTTGTATCAGCAATGGGTCCTTCAACATTTCCACATCGAACACACTTTAGATATATTGCAAGTCTGCTAGGCTTTTGGGGTCAGCTTCATTATATCAAGGGTCAACATTTGCACATATCAGAGGAAGATAGGAGGGACAGGTAAGAAAGTTCTTGACAGTTGTTTGCAATTTCATTTGGGAAATTCATGTATTTCTAGAGATGTTTTTGCACTGTAAAGTCTGTAAACAAAATTTCAGATAGTTTCATCAGTTTAGACAAGACAACAACACAAATCCGATTCATTCAGAATGTCTTCGGCAAAAACTGAGGACATCTTAAGAATTATTCAAGAATACTAAGACTTGTAAGGACTCAACTAAACATAGCTCACTACAGAATGCTTTAATTTTACAGTGACACAGCAAATATTGCATGTTATTAATTCTGAATGATAAAGCGGGGTCATGATGTTTGGAAAATATTCTTAAAAGGTGTTTAAATTCGAAATTTTTAGCCTAAATCCTACAAAATGGATCTCATAAGGACATGTATGAACTCGGGACTGTATAAATCAAAAACAGTTGAATCTCATGACAATGTATGTAGGGAATTCAATCAATTTTTGTTAGTTGAATTATAGTAATTAGCAATATGAAAACATTGTAGTTAGTGATAACGGGCAATCTGCAACTTATTTAATTTCTAGTACATGTAGCCATACCAATACATTGTATGTAAGTACCACACCATCAGAATGCAAAAGACTTGAAATAGTAGGTTGAATGTGTTTTTATGTGAATTGAAAGTGAAAATTTGTCTTGTTCTGACAACCTTACAACCATGACCCAGTCAGTCTAGAACTTTCATCTGATAGAGGTGAAACTAGCCTTGCCTTTCAGTCATTATCTAGGGATTTCTTAAGAATTCTTGAATGAATTTCCTTATGACGACAAAGTGAGGCACTTTTGTTCCATGACCGCGCCTGTCCAATTTCTGCAGTGTTGTGCTGCTTGTCAGTAAGGGGATAATGGATTACAAGATAGATTTTCACTTTGGATTTGGGTTCTTAACTCTCCTGGCCTGACACTTGCATCATATTAGCACCAGGGAACCTTGCCAGTAATTTTGGTGATTGGCCATTTTAGTTGTTTTCTACCTAAATGAACCTCACGTCGCCCAGGCAGATAAAAATGGCTGCAAATAAACGCAGTTGACCCCCCACTTAACTGCAGGCTGCATTGTCACAACTTCAGCTTAATTGCAAATAATTTCTAGTGGAACATGTTTGTGCATTAACTTTTGGTTGCATTTTATAACAATTTACCATCAACCAACCAGATGCTAGAATTTTATCACAAAACGTCACCAGTGTTCTTTTGTCAACTGCAGGGATTAAAATAAGGCTTTCTGAGATATGTAGCTATTTTCATTTCATAAACCAATATGCTCACAAAAATCTACATTGTTAATTAGGTCTGTGATGTGACCATTTTTATCGATCAGCCTAATATGTTCACGCAAATCTTCATGAAAATTTGAGAAAAATTTGAAGGCTGGAGCAAAATGTGTATGGTGGACAGTTTGGCAACTTTATGCGTTACAGCATGATGATGATGACTGTCATTTCAAAGAATCTACATGTGAGCAGTCGGGAAGTGTATTGGGGTAACGGGTGAACATTTCACACGTGGAAGTTAGGGAACATATTCAGGCAGTAGGTATTTAGAGAGTAAATTGCTGTGCTGTGAAGTTAGCATTCCTGTGGTGTAGTGATTGCAAGTTTAGACTTGCAAGCTGAGAGACCCTAGGTTCGATTCCCGGTAGGGACAGGAAATTTTCTAGTGTAGGTTTTTTTTCGGCATTTTCTCTCAAAATTGATCTTTCACAGTAATTTGGTAAAATCTCTGGTGATACACGTCCATAGGCAGTTATGCAACATCTGAAAAATAAAATTATCTGAGCGAGTTCACATTCTCTCCCTTAGTAAAGAAAGAATACTATATTTAGTGCTCTGCCACCCGGGTACGGACACACTGGAAGTTTTATACATTTCAGTATGATCATGATGACTCTGTCATCCCAAAGAATCTATACTTAAATTTACTAAAGGTTTCGTTCATTGTGTTAAGTGCTCAGCCCTCTTAATTTCACGTTTTACTGTTGTTTCTTCCTGTTAGGTCAGTGTGTGTACCGCAACTGATCGCAATGTCTGAGTCAGAAGGAGATCAGCGAAAGAGTGATAGCAACAGGAATCAGCATCTTTTAGCAAGCAGTACTGGTCATGGAGACTGCCAGTGCAGGATGGTCCTTGGGAACCAGGGAGACAACTTTCAACATAACAAAAGAAAACATCACAGACAATTGCTTTTTGAGCAGAGTTTGCCATCTGGGATTGCAAAAGATGATGTGGACAGAGGCAGGATGTCCTCCTCCACACATCAGTCACATTTGAAATTATTTTCAAAATCTCTAGATGCGTACTATGAACCTCCAAGCCCTGCAGGGTTGTCTGTGCCTTTGCAAGCCCTGTAGGGTATCTGTCAGACAGAGGCATTGAAATCTTCATCGTTTGCATCCAGCTTCAAACATGCAGGAACTTACAGATGATCACAATGGCAGTGACAGTAAACTAAGACTTTTTTAAAGGGAAAAAAGTGGTGAGAGAACACTGTTAGGAGCCAGACAAATACGGCAATCAGATTCAGGAAAGGGTGGATTAGGATATCACATGGGAAGCGAGTGGTAGCCTAGGGGTTGCAGATGATCCAAGATGTCAGGGTGATACACACAATAAAGCACCCTCAGATGTAGATACAGACTTAGGATTAAATGTGCAATGAGAAGGGATGAGTGTAAACATGTGTACGTATTTCGATTGTAAAGTGAAGCAACTGCCACCCCATTTCCATTTCTCTATGATTATTCAGCTTAGACCCATCTGCAGTGCCTTTAAGAATTGAAGAGGTCTCATTTATCAGAGCAGGTTTAGGGCTGTTGGCTGAGAGAATACCCAGGTATTTTTCCTTTCATTAATGTATCATAAGAATGGATGGGAAATTTGATGCCAATGCTAAACTGATATTTTGATGCCAGACTTCTAATTTTTGGCCTAATTCAGCTGAGAGTTCCTGTCTGCTACAACACAATCATGCATTTTTCCCAGTTTGTCAGTTTGTAGTTTATTCCTTCGCCTTTGATATTGTAAGTGTGAGCTTCACCAAGATTGTCTACTACAGCAGCAACACAGCCCTGTTTTTTCCAGTCTGTCAGTTTGTGGTTTATTCCTCTTGTCTTTGATGTTTTAAGTATCAGACTAGTCGAGATTCTGTTTGAATGAGATTGTGGAATTTTACTTGCATCATGTTGTTAGAACGACGATTTCACCAAGTAATGTTTTAAAGGTTTATAATTTATGTGCCACATTTCCTGCTGATGTCACTGATCAAGCTTGAGTATCAATATTATACAGTACAGTCTGATCTTCCACTATATCAGTTTTGTTTTAGCCAAGTTTGTCTTCTCAGTTTACCTTGTCTGTGCTCAGGTAACTTCAAGATCAGGCCAAAGCACAATTATCTTAGAGATGGTCCTGCCTGAGTTGGGGATGATAGGATACTGATTCAGGGTCTGTCCATGCGAAGTTTGGGATATTTAATATAATGCACAGTGGATACCTCTCTCTTCAGTCCATAGAGTGAGTCTGGACCTAAAGATAGTCTATCTCCATTAGGGGCTTTTAGTTGCAGCTCTCGAACACCTTATTTCTGGGGCCATGTCCATGCTTATCACCGTGGAGACGATAGACCAGTAAGCTGAAATTGCGAGCAAAACAGACAACACACACTTGAAGCACTTAGCTGCAAACATTTGTAGTATCTGCAAAAGTAGTGGTAAATGTCCTACTGGTTTCAGCAAGTGTAGACTAAATATGATATGACATATTTTACATGAACGTTTTACCCGTTTTTTCTAAGTGTTTGTAAATACATTTTACATTATCTGCACATCTCATCCCTTTAGCTGCTTGAGATTTTTGCAAATGTCCTATAGGCCTTAGCATACCGGTATGAAATTATTTGGGCAGATCACTGCTTGTCTTTTTATTGGGAGATCAACAAGTTTACAAACTTTGCATTTTTTACAAGATTCGGGCTTAAGTTTTTCTGCTCATTTAGCCAGTCCCAAGATCAGTAAACAGTCATCAAGATTATTTTAAATCATTTTTAAATATGACGATTTTAAAGTTTTGCTGCAAAATTTTTGCTGGAGTTTCCTTTTTTTTTAATTGTTCTTTGAAAGTTTTGTTGGAAAATACAACTTATGTTAAAATGTTAGTTTTTGTAGATAAGTTTTTGTCATCATTCCAGAGCACACAAGGTTCCCTTACCAGATCTAATATCAGTTTCTGGACATCCTTCCTTATAAGGCCATGACCAAAATTACCCATTTTGGTTGCTTTGCTTTTGTTAGAGGTTACCAGCATTCAGGCTTGAAAAACGCATATTGGGGTCTTCGAAAATGGATCCACATAGGGACCTGTGTCCACAGATCAGGCAAGGAAGCGTCGGTTTGTAGGTGTGGATTTGTAAAAATAAGATCTTGATATGGAGTTTCTGAAACAGCCTCACAGCAGAGAGGAAATTTGCAAGTCGTAGACAGATCAGAATGGGGTGAATTTTGGCTCCTAGGCCATCTGTTTGGCATATAAGAAGTTCAGACGATAGGCATTAATTGATTCCAGTGCATCACTGCATCTACATTTCCATTTTTTCACAGATGAGATATATTTAGCAAAACCTAGGACTCTTCCAAGGGTGTATTGGAACTTGTTTCTTCCCTACTAACCCTAACCATTATGCACCCTATGGGCAAGTCCATCACTTTTGCCTTATATCGGTTCTTGCGGGTGGAAAATCAGCTGTGAGTGTTCTCAAGAGTTGATAGCCACAGAGACCAATCAGTGATGCCACTATTTGCCTCCCTTTGCTGACAGTCTTGAGACAGCATTTCTTGGAATAAACTAGTGAAACAGTTGAGCTCATTGGGTACATGGCATCAAGGGAACAGCTGAGCTGGTTGGCACACCTGTAGTTTATGTTAGCAGAGAGAACGCGACATATTCTGGACATTTTGAAATGACCATACACATTTGCATAAATTAGTAATGGTCACTCACCACATGATAAAGTTATGTTCAGTATCAGAATGTGGAGAGATGAGCTAGCTGTGATGCACTGTGGCTTTAATGGATAAGAAGACATGGCACAATATTGAGGAGTCAAAATTTCTGAGACTCTAACTTTTCTTTACCTGGTGGGGACACTTGTGTTAAAGTCACTTTTATTTCCTTGTGTGCTCATCTTCATAATGAAATTAGGATTAAAGCAGACCATCTGGATCAGCTATGTGACGTTCATATTTAATGAATAAGCAGCTAAAGACATTTATTGCTAAATTTCCCAAATTGCGTACATGATTTTGTTTCAACTGGCTGGCTAGGTCTGGTTTTCTGTAGCTAAAGGTGATCAGTGGTGGTATTCCTTGTATGTTTTCTGTTGTCCAGTCAAGTCTTGTACAGCTATGTTTCCATGTTTGTGATGTTATTCTGTGCAGGAATCTCAGCCTCCACTGGCACTTGCAGTTATTAAGAAAGTCCCTAGAGGGAAGCCTTGACATGGTCAGCAGGGCTTAACTGTGACTCGGTGACCCATAAACTTTAAGGAACACCAGACAGAAGGATCCATCCACTTAATGGGAATTTACCTTTTTTTTTCTGCTTGTTTGGCGATTAGCTTTTTGTTATTTTTTTGGATGTTAAACTTGGCCATGCTTTCATTTTAAAAGTTGAAATATCATGTATGGATTTAGATAGTTTTAGAACTTTAGCATTGTATGGACAGCACTTAGGTCAAATATCCCATAGGTATTTGCATTATGTACTCTTTCACCTTATCGGGTTCCTGCAGTGATACGGATTTAATGAGCTAATCCTCTGTTCATCAGTAATGTTAGGGACAGGCATCCTATACAAACTATGTGCATGATTTTGTTTCAACTGATTGGCTAATTCTGGTTTTCTGTAGCTAAAGGTGATCAGTGGTGGTATTCCTTGTATGTTTTCTGTTGTCCAGTCAAGTCTTGTACAGCAATGTTTTCATGTTTGTGATGTTATTCTGTGCAGGAATCTCAGCCTCCACTGGCACTTCTAGTTATTAAGAAAGTCCCTAGAGGGAAACCTTGACATGGTCAGCAGGGCTTGACTGTGACTCGGTGACCCATAAACTTTAAGGNTATTTTAAAGTTGAAATAACATGCACAAGTTTGGACGGTCTTGGTAGCACTGCACTGAGGTTTGAGAGATGTTTAATTGGCAGGACACCTTGGCACAGTGAGCAGGATTGTAACTGTTTGCAGCAGAATTTCATTCAAAATATGGGATGAGAGTTGTAGGATATGAAGTTCCAAACTGAATAGTATTTTGAAAGAAATGCTTTCCCAGTAATCTGTAAATAATTGTAAAGTGTCCATTTTTCTCTTTTTTCCATTTTTCTCTTTTTTCAATTTTTCTTTTTTCCATTTTTCCCTTTTTTCTCTTTCTTCCATTTTTTCTCTTTTTTCCATTTTTCTCTTTTTCCATATCCTTGAGATTGAAATTTTATTTGCGAGGAATTGTCGTGGCCAGCTTGTCTTGAAGTTAGCAGAATAATCATCAAGATTAAGATTCACTGAAGCCAGTAGACCCTTTTTAACATTAATAGCACTTTATGATAGTTTTTTTGTTTTTTTAATAAGCCTGTTCAAGACAGATATAGCTATATGAGAAATGAGGCTTGACCCCTTGTTAGGAAGCCCTTCAAATGCTGTAAAACATACTCAAGGAGAAACCTACCAGTTTTTTGTTTGGAGCAGAATAGGATTTTTTTACCACCTAAACACTTGTACTATTGTCTCCACACTTGCTGGTTTTCAGCATGGTCCATGTAAGGCAAGTCTTTCTAGGTTTCTCGAGCTTTGGTCATAGATTCACCTCAACTTTAGGACATTGCTGTCCCTAGACCCTGCTGTGCATTTGTTGAAGTAAATGGCAGCTACATGACTGGGTTGCAGTAAAGATTGGACACTTGCCTCTACATTTTGGTCCATGAGGCAGTAAAAGATAATCTGGCATGAAAAAATTAATGTTTAGTACGTATTTCATCATATAGAATATGATAGCACATTGCTAACTAGTCTAAGTATTCAAAGACTGTGACTCGGCTGTTTTAGTAGGAAATGTGGGTTTTGTAAAGTTAATTACAAACTACCTTTCTCTCTTTTCTGTGGCAGTGGGTGGTTGGTGGGCGCCACTGGTAGGGTTCCCCCGTCAGGGCCCGGGGCATAGAAATTGGCCCACATATTTCTATTTTCTCCTGTATTTGACCTTATTGTGAATGTGATGTCTTTGTGAATTGTTGGCTATGTTGCTGCTGTTTTGTAATGGAAAACTTTTGCACGGATCTCATTTTTTCAAAAGATACTCTTCTTTTCAAGTACAGCCAGGTAAATTGGAAATTCAGAAATTTTCACTTTTGGATGTGGCAGATAAGAATGATGGCTGTTATGAATGGTGCAGAATATGACTGAAGCTAGTGAAGTTCGGCTGATCAAATATAAAAACGGGGCATCTCAAAGTGTGGCAGTTTCTTGGCTTTTTCTGTGTTTGAAGTATCAGATTTATTATCAGTCATCTTGCATAAATTTGTAGGATGAAATAATCATAATCACCGCTGCTTAATCGGATTCTGTCTCATTTTCTATTTTGTCATAACATTTTTGAACAAACTTCAGTTTATATTAAAAATTTTTAAAAAAAAAATCAGGCCTCGGATAATCAGTTTCCTACTGCAGTTTATTCCATGTCCTCAGGGATTACGATCAAGCAGAGCTGATGTTTTTCTAGACTGGTTTCAAACTGTGTCACTTTGCTATGACATTCTGTAACCCGATAAAGTACTGATATACACAGTGAAATATATCAAAGAATTTATTTTTGTGACCATAGGAATCTTTTTGTTCATGTTAGCAGTAAGACAAAAATATGCAGTGGGATCTCGCAATATTAGCCTTTTGTCCTTGGAAAATTCATCTACTTTTTGTAATACTTTGATCCTCAGTCCCTTGTTCTGCTATATATTTTTCTTTCACTGACGAACTTCCAAAATCTCACAAACTGTAAGTGTAAACTGGTTTGTTGGAATTCAAACTTGTGAGCTCCTGCTGTATGTTTTGTTGGTATTATGAATGCTGGAACTTTGAAGATTTTTTAGAGATGGATGAGAGTATCCCAGGATGGCATTGCACATTGTTGTGGAAGTGGGAGAGGATTTCAGATAGAGGTGAGAGAAACTGAGGGTGTTTTGTCATCTTCCCAGCAGGATAAAGGGAAGGGCCACGGGGACAGGCTCGTCTAGAAATGGGGATGTGGTAGTCGTTGACAGGAAAAAACACAAGCCCCCATATATACGAGGGCAAATAGGGAACTGAGAGCACTGTCATGGGCACATTATCAGTACTGAAGAGCATGGGGAGAGTCTTGCTGTATCAGAGGGCTGTGGCAGTTTGCTGAAAATGCATGAACCTGCACAGATAGAAATAGGTGTAATGGAACAGGAGAATGAGAGCATTCTCAGTCGTAACTAGAGCAGATGGACACTTTATCAGGCTGAAATATGATTACACATTATGAGGCTGAGATTGTTCTCCGTGGCATTTAGAATATAGTGGCAGTGTGTCAAGACAGACAAAAATTACGAGGGCTAACTGGAAACAGATAACACAGTGTTGTGATGGACACATTATCATGCTGAGGTGATAGAAGCACAACCAAAAAGCAAGAGTAGAGTCTTGCTGTAAAGAGTACGGGTCTGTGGCAATTGGCTGCCATTATGTGGGATGAAAATGCATGATCCTGCAAAGGTAGAAGTAGATATTTTCGAACTGAGAAGATTTTCAGTGTGAACGAGAGTAGAATGGATACTTTAACAGGCTGAAATGTATGAGAAAATCACGCATTATGAGGCTGAGAAAGTTCTCGTTGGCATTTAGAATAGAATGGCATTAAGGCAAGACAGAGAAAAAAAATTACGAGGGCTAATAGAAAACAGAACACAGTGTTTTCATGGGCACACTATCATGCTGAGGTGATAGAAGCAATACTAAAGAGCACAGTCAGGTCTTGCTTTAAAGAGTATCGGGCTGTGGCAATTTGTTGCATTTATTTGGGATGAAAATGCATGAAACTACACATGTAGAAAAAGGTCTTTTCGAACAGTAGAGTCTGAGAGCATTCTCAGTGTAAACTAGAGTAGAATGGACACCTGGACGGGCTGAAATGTATGAGACAATCGCACATTGTGAGGCTGAGAGGGTTCTCGGTGGCATTTAGAATAGAGTGGCATTGTCGAGACAGAGACAAAATTAAGAGGGCTAACTGGAAACAGAACACACAGAGTGTTGTGATGAACATATTATCATGCTCAAATGATAGAAGCAGTACCAAAGAGCAAGGTCAAAAGTCTTGCTGTAAAGAGTAAGGGGATGTGGCAATTTGTTGCAATTATTTGGAATGAAAATCCATGAACCTGCAAAGGTAGACATAGGTCTTTTCAAACATGAGCTGGGAGCTCAGAGTAAACTAGAGTAGGATGGACACGTTATTAGGCTAACATGTGTGAGAGTATAACACATTATGAGGCCGAGAAGATTCTCGGTAGCGTTTAGAGTGGAGTGCATGACATTGTGTCAAGTCGGAAAAAATTACGAGGGCTAATTGGAGTATTGAAGAGCAAGGTAGAGTCTTGCTGTAGAGAGTATGAAGCTGTGGTAATTTGCTGCAGTTATTTGCAAAGGTAGAAATTGGTGCTAAGGAACACAGAAGGCTCAGGGTATTCTCGGTGGAAACTAGAGTAAAGTGGACACTTTAACCGGCCAAAATATGTGAGAGGAGGATGAGAGAGTTTTCGGTGCCGTGTAAAATGGCACAATATCAAGAAAAAAAAAAAGTATGGTGATTATGGTGAACATGATCACACATTTACCAGCTTTTTCTACCCATGACATCAGTTAATGATATTAAACGGTTGAAAAGTTGGGGCTAGGGTGAACACAACAGATTGAGGATGGTGTGTTTCTCATTATGTGCTCAAAGACAGATTTTGATGAAGACAGGTAAAGGTGATGCCTTGTCATTTTTACAGATGATATATCAGACCTTTAGTACTTAGATGGGCCTCCGAAGTTTGCAAGTCAGAAGGGTGGCATTGCTGTTTTTGTTAGAGTTAAAGATAGGCTTTAGTACCATTATGTAAGTTAGGGTTCCATGGAGGAAATGTGTTAAGAATTATGGGACATCATCTTATGTAATTTTGTAGGGTGAAACAGTGGACTCTAGAGACAGAAAGAAGCTCAGAGAATTCTCAGTGGCATATAGAGCGGAATGACATTGTGTGAAGTCAAAAAAAAAAAGAATGAAAACTGAACATGATCACTCCTTTGTGTGCTGCTCGAATGGTGTGAAATGCTCAAGGAGTTGGGCTCAAGGGAATACACATTATGTAGAGGAAGGGTGACTTTTTGAGTCAGCCCTTGCTCATAAACAGTTTTAATGATGGCAGACAAAGGCAAAGCATGTCATTTACACAGGTGATTTTTCAGACTTGCAGTATTTTGAGATGGGCCCTCAAAGTTTGCAAATCGGAGCTATAGACAGGCATTTTGATGGGCCATGAAACCACCGAGTGAGTTAAGGGACCATGGAGATAACACGCCAGAGTTATTGGTCATCATCTTGTGTACATTTGTAGGGTGAAGCAATCAACTCTGTTGAAAAAAAGAAGCTGAAAAAGCTCTGTGGCATCTTGAATGGAGTGGCATTGTTCATGCTGGAAAAGAAAAAATAGTGATTGCAGTGAATATGCTGTTATTGCTAGAGCTGCAGACAGGACTTAGATGGTTCATAGAATGGACTCGCGGCATTTTTCTGCAGCTGGTATGTAAGAAAGGTCAGAGGTTACACATACAAGGAACCATGGCACAAGCTATTTTTGTAAAGAAATGAAATGCATTGGCTCATACATGTAGACAGAAAATAAAATTTCCTCCACGTTTTTAGCAGTCTGTCAGTGAATCTAAAATTTCCTACCGTAGAGAGTTTAGTCTCATGCTGACAAGAATAGGAGAAAAGTTATTGATTTCATCAAATATATCATTGATTGGTTCAAGTTTATCATTTTTTACTGTCTTTATCAGCCTCTATGTGTAAGTGGGTGGCAATGTATGTTCTTTTGTTCATCATAATCATTAAGAGAGAGGAATGTGAGTCTCAGATGAGAGAGAAGAACTGTCTGCAAAGATTGGCATATACACAGTAAAAACACATGAATCAGCAAATGTGGATACATTGTATATTTTTTTTTCATTTTCTTTAATTTAATGTGTGTTGTTTTATGTAATTCATACTTTTCAACATTTTCTGTTACACTTGTAATTCATTTCAACAGCTGTGTGAAGTGTTGCGTAACAAAAATAGGTTCAGTGACTGTGCTTTGTGAAAATCGGAGGCTATTCTCTACCAAGTTCACAAGATTGAAGTCGAACAGGGAAGAGAAGTTGGGCTTTCTCAATAAATACTGTGCCACAAGAGTAGTATAATGTTGCTTTACATTTCAGAGACCAGACATTTAGCTTGTCTTAATTTAGCTACATTGAATCATCATTTTTGGAAACTTTCCCAGAAGACTCCCACCCAAGCTCTTGTCATCTCCTTCATTAAGTAGAACGGTGGTTTAAAATTCTTTCTAAAAGATGTGTGAAATTATGACCACTGTTGGTTTGTATTACTTCTGCCTTTACATGAGATGCCTGATGTAAACAATTTGTCTTATCACTGATACTAGTTAATTTTATGGAGTTGAATGTTGTGTTTAAGTGGGGGCTTAACAGAATGTTCTACTCTGCATCTCATGTTTCTTGGAAATATAGTACAACATATGTGTAAGAACATCTTGTAAAATGAGGCTTGGGTGTATAGTTCTGGAGCATTTATCTGGCAGCTGTAATACTTACTACAGCTATTAGGTGGCTCAGGATTCTGGTGGTAGTCCTCTTATTTGTATTCTGTAGATTTGCCTGCTTAGTGTAAACTTGCTTCAGGTTTATGACATCACGTCATCACTGACAGTACTTCGTTTGTTTTTTTATGATTGTTGATGTCCTGTAGTAGATGTTTTATTTTATTTTATAGGGATTTCTTTATTTCTAGACTTAAATGGTATTTTACAGTCTTGAATTTTCATCCTTTCCTATTTTTTTTCCTGTATTTCACTGTAGTGCTCTTATTCTAAGCTTTTACTTGATCCATTTACATCCCAGAGTTTTCCGCTAAACATGAGACCAGGCTAGAGGAAATATGATGCCAGGTCAGAAGCTGTGATGTAAAAAAATATGTCAATCTATGTCCTCTCTAGCGCCAGAGATATTTTGCAGGATGTTCTATGCTCTTCATAGTTTAACTCACAATTAGGAAAGGGAAACCACTACATTTCACATCTGGCGGAGTGTGCAGATCTATTGAGTTTCAGGCCTATCTTAGAAAGAGAGTCACACCTGTAGATTATGGCATTTTTTTGATATTTTCAGCTATACATAGTATTTGATCCTGGAACAATAATTTGAAAACATGCTAAGGGACAGGTATCATTTTCTCAGCCACATCCTCTTGTACCTACGAAGCCTAGCCCACAGGGATAAGGAAAGTGGGTGCTTGAAGTAATGATTCAGAGAAACTATGAAGGATGAGCTTCAAGGAAAATTAGTAGATCTAACGCCCATAGATATTTTTTTGTAACCAGTTTTGACGTTGTCAGTAAAAACTTCCATCTAGAGAATATCAAGGAAGATGTCATGATTCAAAAGGACTGATGATAGTGAAATATTGTTACTTTTAAGAAGTCGGTAACAACTGATGAATAAGTTTTTCATGCCTTCTCCTGTCAGCTATACAGCAAAAGATTGCAAATTTTGGACAAGCTGACAATGTGTTAAACTGCCACTGAATGTGTTGCGAGCCCGTTCATAAAACGGGTTATCTTTTTCAACAGTGGTTTTTTTTTAATTGAATGATTGTCTTTGAATTGCCTTTACTACAACAAAATTCTTGTCTACATGCTATTACAATTTTTAAAGCATTTGCAGTTTCACAGAAATATTTTGTTTGGTGATGACGATAGGGCATATTCAATAGATCACGAAGACACAAGAGTTATTTTGGTGGGGAACCCTTCACTAGCCCCTCTTAACTTTCCAGTTCACATATTATGGCGTTGATAGACATGGTCTGTGTGGATGCAGTTCAAACTTCTTAAAAGAGACTCAGTAACCACTTGAGAATTGAGACGTCTCATTATGTGAAACATATAGTTAGAAGATTGCATTTGGTGACCATTTCATAGCTCCTGTTAACCACCCTAGAAGTTCAGTGCATACTATGCCTGCTGTTCAGCCCCTTGATCACTTAAAGAAGCCTACTGTATTGAAACCTGTCATCATATGACAGTGGAATCAATAGTTCTAAGATTGCATAATTCTGGATGCATCTCCTCTACAGTTCGCTATTTCCAAGTCTTTTATTCCAGACGCATTTATTTTAGTTTAAAACTGGGGTTTCTTTTACATGTTGTGATGTAAATATTTATATGCAGAGCCAGTTACATTGCCCTAAATAATTTCCCTTCATATTTGGAAACTTTGAAAGACATTCTTGTTAAGAGCTGGGAAACTTTTTTGCTTCAGTTTGTCACTGCACTTTGCCTTTTTTGACTCTCATCATTAAAGTGTTTGTTTACAGCTTAAAGTGCAAATTCCTATGTTAAAGTCAAGAGCATAGCATGTCATGCGTGTTGAATTCTACATGGATAAAGGTTAAAGAAAATAGGCATGTAAACACTGAGGTCATATTTTCCTCATAAGATCATTGCATACTTAAAGGTTTTTGAACTCATTCAGGAATTTTGATACTCTCAATAGAATTAGCCTACAATTATGGACAAAATTATACCAAACGTTACTTCTTTTAGTGTACTTTGTAGAGTACAGCATTAAATTATATTAGCACTGATGAAATACAGGGACTTCAGTCCTTTTCGGTCTTTTATTGGTCACTTTCTAACATCCATGCAAGTTTATTATTCCTCCACAGTATGAAGATGCCTGTGTTATTTTCACTGTTGGCTATATTAGGTTTTACACATCTCATTAACTTATCCAGTGGTCTCATGTCAACATACTATCCACACAAGTTGTTTAGCTTTTCCTCCGAATTTTGGCAGATAAAAATATGTCCCTAAACTAATTAGATTTGAGAACTTAGACAGTGAAGCAGGCTATCTAATATTTTAGGCCTTTTCACTCAGTACACAGGATAACCTTACTCACCTAGCAACAACCACAAAGTTCATACTTGAGTGGTTAAACCTCATCTACTGATGTTTGTTGCCCACTGAATTTAGAGCCACTTCATTTTCACTGATCCTTCTCTTTCAGATCAGGAACAAAACACGAAGAACACAGAACATGCTTTTTATTGTCTCAGTGCATAGATCTTGACGGCATCACCAGGTTAATGATGATGTGATGTTAAAGCCGGCATGACATTGTCTCATCATATCTTGGTGCGGTCATGGGTTTTATGTTCACTAGGCCATAGGAAGCCATGTTTCTTGTACATTCTGTGTTTGAAATCTAGTCTGGAAATAGTCTTAAAGGGTAATGATCACAAATTAGTGAAATGATGTTGACATAATGTCTTGTCTTGTTTCAGTTTCTGAGGTTTTGATTTTTCTGTAAGGAGGATACTGATCATACTGTTGCACTATAGTCCAGAAATTGTAAGTGCATAATCTCTTGATCTAATGTGATCCAAAGAAATACAAATATTTAAAATCATGTAGCTGAAAAATGTGGGGGCTCCCTGTAAAAATCAGTCTATCATTGTTTGTAGTGAATGTATCTCCATCTGTGAAGAGTTCTGCAGCCTATTTGTGTCCTCTGTTAGTCTCATATATTGTGTTCCAAGCAAGCTATATATGGGAACGTTTTGTAGTATCACTGATGGTTTATTTTGAATTGAAGGATTTCACCTTATTATCATTTTGTAGTGATAACTCAAATTTTCAATATTCCTGAATGATGTTTTGATAGTTAGTATGTATTCCATTTGTTAGTATTTACTGAGTTTCAATAAAATGTTGTTGCAATTCTGTGTTGGGGTCTGTTACAATGTCTAGTTTGTGAAAACGTTGGGCCTATGCTTACATTGAAGTCTAAATGCTATGGGTACTGGAGGCCCCGTTACAGACTGTCTACCGTCCTCCCATCATTTCCCGCTATTAAATGACAGTTACTCGTGGGCTTTTCTTAGCATTGGTGGTTCTTGAAGACAGGGTGTGCATGTTTGTGGACACAAAGAGGAATTTTATATGACTAAAATGGGCACTAAGAACTTTTGATTTAGGATTAAAATGTAGTGTGGTAGAAGTAGCCACAAGAACGTTATTTTACACACCAACTCTTTGTTACACAATACAAATTCATAAGCTAAATGCAATGCAATGTAATTTGTAGATGGTGATCAATCCATTTAGAAATTCGCTTTGATGTGTCCTAAGATTGATATCCAGAGCTTGCCAGAGGTTTAGTGTTGGCACTTTTGTTCAGGTTTTAGGTGAATTCCAACGAATGCACTGTCCAGGAACCATGTGGGCGTGGCAGATTCACCTAAAGGCAATTAGCAAATGCTATGAACCCCACATTTTTGGAATTCCCACATTGAATGCTTGAAGTCTGGTGAAATAGGGATTTCTGGACCAAATTCCTTGTCAACGAACATGACATTTGGACAGATTTGTGATCACATTACAGAAGGCGAGCGTCCACNCTGTAGAAAGATTTAACCTGCATGGTACTTACAGTGACTTACACACACTACGGCAGTTTGTTAGCTTAATTCATGCAGTATTCGAGCTGCGATTTGGCGTATGTGTTTCCCAGAAGTTATTCAGGCTAAGGACACGTGAATCCATTCTCATAAACTATAAAGCTCATAATATGAGGTTCATTTTGATACCATCTGGACGGTTGATCTCATGAGTGTGATTTCTGATGTCTGCGCTATTCGTTTTCGACTGCGCTCTTTCAAACAATGTGTTCAAAAGATACAAGACTTCGATGGGGCTGAATAACATAATGCAAGTTCAGGAGCAGAGAGTTTTGTGCAAAATTTACACGGCCCCCTAAGCCCATGAAAGCTGGGGTGGAGGGGGAGGTCACTATGGGTGTAACGTTTGCATGTATTGGTCTTTCCCCCTCCCTTCCCCATGCTTCGTTGGTGCTCACTAATATTTACTCTGTGCTCACTCGGCGGTGGCCCAGATTTCGGGTGAGTAGTTTTTTTTTCCCTCTTAGTATTCTTGTAAGTAGAGAGGCTTGTTTATTAAATTTTATCTTAATAGTAGTGACTGGAGTGTTCTAGACTAGATAGTATATTAAAATTTATTTATATCTCGGTCACTGAAAATATCTGACCTCGATCACTTGCAAACTGTCTGGAAATGTCAAGACGCTTGAAGTCGGTTATCGAGCCTTTCTTGAAGTTCGATGGAGAAATATGTTTAAGGGTGTGTGTAAAGCGAAAGTTTAAAGTGTCGTGTAGCATTTCTATTAATTAGTAAGCCTTGCTTGGCTCTTTTGTGCCAGTGTTGTCTACAGTATAAAAGGACATTGTGTTATTCACTGACAGCGATAGGCAGGCGTTTCGAGAGGTAGCTTAATGATCAACCCTAGCTAGCTATTACACGTCTGTGCTGAGTCAAGTTATCGCTGCTACAATGTAATGGGTCTTCAGAGACGTTGGGCCCTGGGACATCATCCCATCTTAGGCTCATCTGCCCTAAATGCAAATACTTCCGTATCATATAATAATGGAGCTTGGGCCCAACGTTGTTCCCGCAAAGGCTTTTTTAATACGCAACATAGAGGAATGATACCTGGCACACGTATGTAAAATCTACCAAACCTGTACGTGGTCTAAATATTTTTTTCCGAAAACGTTTATGTTTTTCAGAAATTGAGTCATAATTATGATCTATCAATCAATGATTGCGAATACGACGTGATAATGTACTTCCGTCAAGTCCGTCATTTCCGTCATTTCCGTCTCAGACCGGAACTTCCATTCTCAGATCGCGCGTCATGCGGTGTGGTGAAGCTTTGTTCATTTGTGCGGACAAATGTCAATATATATTAGGTTCTCTTATCATCATTCTGTACTTTGTGTTCCTCATAAATCTATGTCGAATACTCTTATTTTTAGTCTATCCTCCTTTCCTTTCCGTTCGTAGAACGGGGAACCTGCTAGTAATAATAATAATAATAAAGAGAATTTTTATAGCCCCTCACCCCCGAAAAGCTCTGGGCGCTTTACATTGCATACATTTCTGTCAAACACCAGCCATATTACAAGCATAAACATACACACTCGCACGTACTTATGGAATAATATAGACGTACATTTCAAAATTATTCTTCATACAGCAAGCATTCCAAATACGGACTACAATAGCTACTTTGACAAGTACTTTACAAATAGATGTGTTTTTAACTGGCATTTGAGTGATTTAAAACTGGAAGAATTTCTAATATTTTCTGGCAATGAATTCCAAATAAGAGGCCCAGAATAAGAGAAAGCCCTATCACCATACTTCCTTAACTTAGATCAAGTTACAGATAGCTGTTTTAAATTTTTAGATCTTAAGTTTCTTAAAGGTGTATATGAGCAAAATATATCTACCAGGTATGATGGTGCAGATGACTCCT
>JAWQUT010001533.1:0-16371 GCA_033807755.1 Ellobium chinense
ATGCATTTCAAATTTAATTATCTTTTTCTAGGTGCTGATGGCCCCTTGAAATTTCAAGGCCATGTTAAGAAGTTAAAAAAAAAAAAACCCAAATGGAAACCTGAATGGCCTGATGATGCAAATTGATTACATTATAATAATTTATAGTAAATTAATGAATTTTTAAATGTCCAATCTGCATTATTTTTAATGTAGAAGAGACACCTAAAACAGGTCCCCTTCTGTATTTTAAATATACAACTTTGATCAAAACATCTGATTTCATTTCAGTTTTTGTTATAAATAGGTTGGAACTCCTCTACGTCTGCCACAAAGTTTTATTTGGAAAGAAATCAATGCAATATCATGAAAGAAATGTAGCTGAATAAACTTTGATTTTCTCTCAATATTTCTATGCAAATATTCATGAACTATGTAGATGCATGACTACATTAAATATGTACGGATCAAGGAACACCAAAGTAGGAAAATTAAGTACAGGGATGCTATGCTAGAAATTTATAGAAAACGATGGATTCAGAGTTGGACTATTACTTTATTATCACTGACTTTTCCGTAAATGATGACCGGACGCACTGATTACATTTTTTTAAATTTCAACCTTTATGGTTATATTCGAATGCTAAATACAGCACCACATTCTTCTGTCTTTGTTACTGACACAGCTGGGCATAAAATTCGGATATACCTCCTATTCAATAGTGTTCAGGACAAAATCGTACCTTGCCTGTACATGAGCATTCAGGAAGTTTGAAAAATAACCTAACTCCGACTTTAGTGTGATTCGTCCTTCGTTTATTTCATTGTCGTTAATTTGAACAAGATGATGCCGGATTTTTCGCCTGCTGCTCAAAACGCTGAAATATAAGAATTTCTTTCCCCCGACTAAAAACACCGAAATATCCATAGTTATCCAGAAGATCGCTATCCTTGAACGTTTGATACTGATACCAAACAGATCACAATGGCCAAAACAGAGGTGTTGACTAAACTTTCAGTGTATTTCCTCCAAATGAAACTATGCACCAACACATAAAAGCAGTAAGATATTTCAGAAACTAGTAACTCGAATTAGATAACAAAAAGATAAAGAACTTACAGCTGATTCTGTGTTGCAGTTGCTCCGACACAGGGCGTCCATCTTCGACCTCCACTGATTATCCACTCCATACATCAAAGGATCTGACTTGTCAAGGAACTCCCTGTGTTTATGGCTGCGGATGACATCCACTGCTGTCCGGATAAGGTGCTCAAGCCAGCAGGCACATTCTTCCACTTTACCTCCAGCAAAAGTAAAACCCAAAGCGAGGGGCTGAAAATTAGAGCAACACATTACAAATTTGTAAAGCTTTATCAATAGACATTTGGTCAAAGCCATGTGCACACAACATATAAATTTTAGTCTGAGATTCTGAGTAGTAAGTGCTGTGAATAGCCTTTGCATCTGTAGTATACTGTTCGATGAATTCAGAATTCTATTCTGGAAATCACTGCAATTCTGCCACCAAATCTCTCTAAGCGAGACCTGTATACTAAATTACTATTTTGACAGGGGAAAAAGTGTGCCAAAGAAACAAAACAACAACAACAACAACAACAACAACAACAACAACAACAACAACAACAAATGCCTCCGTGCTATTCCATTCCTTTCCCTCCCTGCGGCACACTATGATTTCATCTTGAAGAAGATTTCAACTTCCAATTATTCTTCAATATTATCTCATTCCGTTTCCCATTTTTTTGTCAGCTTACCATCCCATCACTATGCGACTTATTTATAAGCTGGGTAAAAAAAAAAAAAAGTGATGTTTCACTATCTTTGTAATAGTCCTAACCTGACAACTGAAAGTACTGGGCCAGGATTAAAAGCATGTGAGTCAAACCGAAGCAAGGTACTGAGTTCATTTCTCAGTCTCTACACTGCTGGGCTATTGGTGAAGCAAAGGAGTACTTACCACTCCAGGGAATACTTTCACTGTCCGATACATGAAGAATCTATGCATTAATACCATACTTGTGTTGACGGCCAACCGTGTCCTGTGGGGAGATTTGATTTTGTAATCTCTATTCTCCTGCATAATAAGTAGACCTATGCATACTACTACTAGTATTCCAATCTGCACCCTTACAAACTGTGGCAAAAAAATTCAAAATCATGCAAGACTATCTTTAATATAATTTAATACATTGTATCTAGGCCGGTTAACTGACCTCAACCAGACAGTTACACTCAAAAACCTATTAAATTGGAAATAATATCAAACCTCATCAGAAGGTAAATGATCTCCACTCCATAAACCTTTAATGAAATGTCCCCTTTCTATATCAAAGCCCGTCTTTACTCCAGAGATATGAATTTCTTGACCATTCAAAGAGGAACAGAAAACTGAAATTAATACAGATCTACTTACAAGCCAGATTTCATCCCAATGGTCTGTATCAGCATGGCTATATTTTGACGGAAGATCAACTCCTGCTCCAAGCTGATTCCACTGCGAACACTGGGAGTGTTGCGCAACTCCTCGTCGGTAAACAGCCATCTGAAATTGCGGCCTGAATCCTCCATTTCCTATGCAATGAAAAATTAGATTGTTATTTGTTTGAGTTAAATAGAGAGAGCAGTATTAGTAAGTATAACCATGACCCAGTGATCTGGACAAAAATATATTGCGTTATAAATGAAGTACACTGATAAATCTAATATGAGAATTGGTCATTTCTCAGAAAAAGCCAGGATTTTATATCACAGCCGAGGTGTCTGGTTATATCAAATAAGACTGCCCCTATTTAGTTGTCGAATTTACAGCAAAAAGATTAGACTGCCTAGACGTCTTTATCTACATTTAGATTAAATTTTAAGAGCCATAACAAAGCATACGATTAACTCCCAAAATATGATTATAACGGACTGAAATCATAAGTTTGCATATGACAACAGAGAGAGCCATTTCAAAAACGTAAATATTGTCTCTTTCAGAAATTATGTTTCGTCAGTTTTGTGTGTAATTATGCGAGACTTCGGCATTTAAACAGCTTCGAAATCATAGATCCTAAAGACATAATATTATGTGCGTGAGCCTCACTAGCTGCCATTTGTTTTACATATAATATATGTTAAGACTCGTGAGAACAATAATTTGACATGTTCCAGTTATAATTGCTGGCTGATGATATATCTATCAATCTTCAACTAAACAATGAACTGCGCCCTTCCATCTTCAACTTTCCATTCCAATCACAGGTGTAGTTCTTCTTTTTTTTTCGGTTTTCTCTCCCTCTCCCTCTTTCCTCCGTCTCACCCCCCCCCCCCCNCCCCCCCCAACCCCCCACGCCCAACTGTTGTTATTTTCTTGGCCTGCTTCCTTTTCTTTTCTTTTCTGTTCTCAGTTTTCATGTTTTTCTTTCACTAATTTTGTGCACGGTATTATGATAGTAATTGTAGAAATTTTTCTGTTGTTTTTAAAGAGCTTATAAATAGTGCATCGTCTGATTATATTAAAGGCGGCAAGTATGAATGTTAGGCCCATGGTTTTGCCGCTTGATCAAAACGGAGGGAAAAAATGTGAGCATAAACGGTTGCAATGTGAGTTGTTGCAGAGTAGTGACACAACGAATACCAGTGAGCACAATATATATATATATATATATATATATATATATGTCAATATATATATATACTTAAAGGTTATATTTTCTTTTGTATCAATGAGTGCTAATGGTAAAAAAAAAAAATAACCATACAGCTGCAAAGACAAAAAAGAACAACCCTGTCATCAGTGTGGTCATGATTATGAGGAGAAACGCTATAACCAAATGACCATGAGGATATCATCGTACTATATCCTGGTGATATTGAACATCCTTGTGATGTGAAGACATGTCAGTTCTAGTGTTGCATATGTATACATATAAGTACTCTTTGCCCATGTAGAATAGAGACAATTCTCTTATTCAGCAATGAAAAAAGAAACAACAAAAAACGTCTGACAAGAAATAATACCATGAAACCATTTTTTTTTTTAAGGTCTTCACCCTCAGGTTTTAATTTCCACATTTCATTGAACTAAGTATAATCCCTAAGAGCATTAGGATTTTCATTTTTATATTTACAACCATCAGCCATCATCATCTTTACTACTGAGAAGAATCATCATAACCTATTTATTATTGTTAGTGGTGCTTAAATTATTAAGTAATTTTATTTCCTATTATGCTCTGTCTTTTCAGCTTATCTCACTATGAATTTGTTTCTAATTTAAATCCCCTTTACACGTGTAGCCGCATCGGTAATCGCATGGAAATCTCTCGGCGTGTGTTACTATTTTTAACGGCCATTTTTCCGGCAGAGGGGAAGGGAAGGGGCGGACGAAGTAGTTAAAATCCTTGTGAAAATGACTCCTTTTTCGCAAAGTGTAGATGCAATGACCCATATTATAATCGCTTTCGGAATGCCCTTTCTTGCAGCCGTGGCCTATATATAGCATAGTTAATTGCAATTGTTCGAAAGCTTGGGAAATGATCCGCTTACACAAAGTTGCAATTATCTGATAAGGTTTATACAGTTTCTGAAAGAAAACAGCATTTTGTCTCATCTAAAACGTATTCTGACTAAGTGAAAATTGGATTAAAGCGGAATAAAAAGAATTACGAAAGTGCTGTTTCCAGTATGTTTGTGGATAAACCTGCGCCGGGAAGCAATGACCCGTAGCTTTAAATTTTTGCTAGGGGCGATTCTGATTTAAAATAGCATATTTTTATCTAAAATATGTTCTGACCAGGGGAAAATTGATATTAACCGAAACAAAAAGAATTATGAAAAGCTTTGCTTCATTCTGGTGTTTCCCGCACTGTGTAGATAAGTCAGCGCGGCGAGGCAAGGATCGGTCCCTTTGCATCGTTTGTAAGGGTGATTCTGATTGGCTAACCGGGCGAAAGATCGATCGATTGTATGTCTAGGCTAAGCGCGAAAGTGTAACTATCTTCACCTTCATTTAGCGACGTCTGACGTGATTGGATAACGCTCCACCTGGCTGACTGACGTCTATCCGAGCCGACTGGCCAGTCAAGGCGTGCCGATGATTTGCAAGACCTATTGCCTCAATTTTACCAAGCCAGTTCATATCTGTCACAAAAATGGAAGTAAAATTAAGTTTCCACCCACCCCCTTTCCCCAACTTTGGTTATAACGCAGCTAGAACATCGGGAATGGAGTTTAGCAGCAAGTAAACGCTCTGTTCACAAAATTTCAGTTTTTCTATGTCAATCTAAAAACTCCTCGGAAACACAAAAAAAGTGTTTCTTTGATGGGGAAATGACAGTCATATATTGTTGTGAGTGAAAAAAAGTATATAAAACATGAGGCTTTTCAGCTGTCAGAAACTTTTGGGGGTAAAAGAACGTTTTTGCATTTTATCCACTTACTAAAGTTAGGTCACAGTTATAATCCCAAAACTGAATTTAAGTTATGTATTTCATTAGATTTATGGAATTATGCATAATTCTTACGTTAGTTAACGCACTGCGGTAACCACGGGAAACTCCTGAAACATTAACATGCTTTACTGTAGTTAACGCAGCATGTTAAGTAATGTATGGATTATGCATACGGTCACTGTAGCCTAACTGCAACTTTGGAAGAGTGAAGGGGAAAAGAAGCCGCGTCACATTTTTTTCCTACCTTAAAACAAACTCTTTATTAAGTAAAAAATGGTTTAATGAAAACGAGATGCTCATATCTATCGACAGGCTTTGATTTTTAAAAAAATCTATTTTCCTTTGTCTGAAAAGAAGTTTTAGTATCCTACTACGTTTTGTTTATTCATACATTGTTATTTAAGAGTCGAACCGGAGTTCTTTCGCATCAACCTTCAAGAGACAGGCGCTCTACCTTTTGAATACCATGCTTGTCGGGGTAGAGGAGAGTGACCTCAAACTACTGTAACGTGGGAATGGTTAACAATTAAAAAGTAGATCTGGACTGGGTTGTGCCCTTTAAACTGTAATTACTCATGCTATATCTATAATGTTTGCTCAGATGTTTATAGTATAACTGATCTAATTAAGTTCTTGTTATTGTTTATTACGTTTGTATTTGCTAAGGTCTATTCTGATTCCTCATCCATCCGAATAAGCAACTATAAATAGATTTATGTCTCATTGTGCGCGATTGAGTATTCCCAATTGTAATAACTTGAAAAGAGATGTGTTGAGTAAGCATGTGGGGCGAAGAGAAGGAAAAGGTCACCATCCTAGAAGTAAAGACTGAGGCAAAGAGAGGTGGAAATTAAACAAAATAGAGAAAGAGTAGAGAGCCAATAGGAGAAAACAGGGAAAAAAGAAAGACATAATAAAGAGTATTTATAAGACTGGAAGGAAAGGTGAAGTTTGTTAATGGAATAGGGGTTGGACATGGGATTTGAGGGATAAAGACAAATTTTAATTGGACCCTGGGTATCATAAGATACCCCTGAAGACGACGAGGTGAACCAAGTCTGCTTAGAGCAGCAGTCAAAGAAAAGCTTGATTAGATTATTGGATAAAGTCGTGGCACATTGCCAGCTGTAGGCAACAATGAAGCTCTAATTGACATTGACAGAGACGGAAGGATCCCGTCTCCGATATGTTTTATTATTGTCATTACCAAAATGGTCAAACTATTGTTACGTGGGTGGAAGATATCTTCATACAGTCTATGTGTTGGCTAGGACAAAGCGTCCATATTTGCCCAGACCGGGATATACCAGTTTAATCCAGATTATCTGGCCCATACCGGGATATACCAGTTTAATCCAGTCAGAGAAAAAAGATGTCCTAACTCAGGGTGTTTAGTCATCGGCCCTCGGGCCAAAATATTGTGGCAAGTGAAGTTAATTTATGAATATAGGGCGTCTTTCGCTCAAATCCGCTTAATCGTAACTCAACACAGAAAGAGTTGTTATTAAAAGAAGATACAATTATTCACCAGTTTCTTTACATGTAAATATATCATTTATTATGTTGATGATGTTTTGATTAAGCGGGAGTTGCGATTATGCAAATGGCGGTTCGGTGTCGCACATTATGAAAACATACTTCCACCTTTAGACTGGTCATCACAAGATTTTTGCTACAGAATACAGTTGTGGTCAGCAGGCCTTTAATTTTTTTTCATAGCTTTGGTTTTCAATATTAAAATAAAAAAGATTATTAAAAAGAAAAAAAAAACGGGACTATCATTAAGAGGGGATGCGATTAAGTCGTGTCGGCTGCTGAAATTGAACATTGGTTTCTGCTAGGGCGGAGATATTTAAATTCCTTTATTCTGTTTCTCGACCAGAAAATAATGACAGGAGAGCGTCGGCCACGAGGTTGAATCCGATTAGTCAACCCTCCCCTTCAGCTGTGAGTGACTGGTCGCGTCACGCGACGAGCGGCGGGCTGGCCTATCACATGTGCTATTGGGTAAGCAATGATAACAAATCCATGGGGCGCCTGAGGTCACAAAACGGGGACCAAGGAACACAGAATGCCGCCCACCGCTTCGTATTGTTTGCTTTCGCTCGTTGTTTGTTTTACTTGTTTGCCATCAGTGGCTAATGATACAGGTGACGCCCACCACCCTGTATTTTGTTGTCGTTGTTTATTTTCCATTATATCATAGAGGACAAGGCGGTGATGCTAATGAAACGTAGGTGAAAGAATTTTTTGGGGATTCCGATTCTCTGTGTTCAATACGCTCCGTCAGGAACAAAAGGTGTCAAAGCCCTCCGTGTATCTAAGTGATGGTGGTGGGGGCGATGAAAGGAGGTGGGGAGGGGGCGAAGGCAACCATCTTCAAGTTATAACCATTAATAGACAAAAGGCCTTAATTTGATATTAAGCTAAGAGGACATTCCGTGAAGCTTTCATTACTTTACCAATATTTCTCCCTATTGATTTTAAGTAAATCTATGTCGTTTTGAGAGAAAGTTTTAAGAGGCTGATCGTGAATCTGCCACTCAGTAGTAGCGTGTCATTTATGTGCAACCCGTGCAGGCTAAAATTTAGCCCAAAATATTTTTTTTTTGAAATTCTACTTCAAAAAATACTGAGACCAAACAAAAACATGCTTTTGTTCAATGCATATTAATTTTAGACTTACTCTTTGCATTATCCTCTTAAGACAGATATGTATTTTTGTTATAGCTATTTAGTGCGACAGCAGTGAATTGAGTGAATTACGATAAAGCCACAACTTTTGCATACCATGCAAGGAAGAAAGCGTACAAACAAGCAAAGAAATAAGCAAGTAACATGAAATATGACAATGTCGTTTCAATACTCTGACCTATCCAAAGAAATATCATGCTTCATATTGTGAAAGAGTGTAAACTCGCTACACATTGAACTGCAAATAATTTCTTTCCTGTCGTAGCTCAGAATCACAGACCTGTCAAAAATTTCAACACTGTTTTACTAGATGAGCTATACATGTGTAAGCTCTTTCTACTGCATCAATTACCCAGACTTTTTTCCTCAACATTCAGACCGACATCAATAGTATTTCATACTTGGAAAGCTTATTGAATGTCCATAAAAATTCTGAGTCAGACAAAGTTTCTTTCTTCCTTACTTACAGTTTCAGACTAGTCTATAGCCCGTTTCAAAATTATCCACGAGAGTTTTTTGCAAATATTTATTAAACGCTACCACCGAATTGACTGAAATTTTGCATGCCTATATAAACCAATTTGTCTTAATGGAAAACTATTTTTACGCGTGTTTTAAAGAAGAAATAAAGATTTTTGTTTCATAACTCTTTGTAAATATCGGTAATTTGTTAGAATTGCAACACGTAGGTTGTTCACAGTAATGAAAGGTTACATTTTTTTTTCTGGAAGGTATTTTTCGTCTAACCCGTGCAACTGCCATGCTGCTTTCACAGCTTACAAGGAAACCGGTTCATCGCAAATCCTTGTTTGTTCTTTTAATTGCAATCGTTTTACCACAGTCGCACTTGTCTATAGCGATCACACAGGGGACTGGGCGCATGCGGCCGTTATAGGCAGATGACCGCCATACACAGTGCATTTATAATATAGATTTCTGTAGACTGTCTGTTATGGCCAGGTGGGCGCTATAGACAGGTGGTCACAAGGTCAGGTTCGACTTTATTATGCTGTTGTATGAGAGATACGGGTACAAACATAGTCACAAAAAAAATTGGGATGGAGAGATGAACAGATCTTAGAGAATGGCAGAGAAAAGAAAAAGAGGATGTGTACACTCTGGAATGTATGATTTATTGCTGTGTTAGCTATGCGCGTGCTGTTTTGACCTAATTGCAATTATTGGTCATCTTAAAAACAAGTGTAAAATATTGTTTCTGTATAGTATTTAGCTGTGCCACGCTTTAATTCAGAAGAGCGGGCTTGCGCTATTGGACACCTTGAAGCTGGTGTTTCTTTAGCAGAGTATCGCGACTATTTAATGTTACCAGGCGAACAGTTTATAGTTTGCAGGCACGTTTTCTTGCCAGTAGAACCGTGATAGACTGTGCGAGAAGCGGCAGACCCCGAAATACGACCCCAGGTGAGGACCGATTTATTCGCACTCAGCACTTACGCAATCGTTTGGCAATCGTTGATATTACTTTTGCATGTGCTTCATGCATGAACAAAATAACTCACACAACCCTCACTCATCCTTTTCTCATGTGCTCAAAGCGTTATAATATCATATTATAACATTATATTGCAATTAAGCGAATAAATGAGACTTGCCACTAAATGGATGGGAATGAAAATTTCTTTCTGTTGACAATGAGTTTAAGTAATGTAAAAACTCGGTGAGCTGTAATTAAAACCATTCTTCGATAATTATATGACGTTATGAAGGGAAAATGGCTATTTCTGAGCCAAAACTCACAGAAAAATCAGTTTCAGTTAAGATAAATTGATATAGAGAGGCTTGCAAAGTGGCATTGATTTGTCAAGGCGTTACAGAGATATTCACGAAAAACGCGCGCGGATAATTTTGAAACGAGCTATATCGTTTTCACCGGCCGTGAAAGAGAATGCATGTACACAGAGTTCAGGCCAATATAAGAAACAGTGGAACCTCGATATTAAGCACTTTTTAACTATAGGTATGCCCATTATTAAATAAGGATCTCTCGTACATAGATTCCTTCCCTTTTTTAAAAATCATTTTATAATTTAAGCTGACTTCGTTCTCACATGTACTTCAGTGATCAATAATGTATATCCATGCAGGCAAGGCATGCTTAATATAACAAGTTTTCATTCATGCAAGAATACACACACAGGAAGCCATTATCTATTGTTGAATAGATTGTAGAAAGAGATAAAGAGGAAGACTAAATGCAGCCCTCAAAGCAAAAGTACACTGAAACACGCTTATTATAAAATGCCGCTGCTTTCGGAGTTAACTTCAGAACAGCCTAAGTATTATCTGGCTACTCAAAGTCAGCTCTTAACAGCCGTTTCATTCATAAAATTCAAGGGACATTCTTATCTGTTTCATTCAAGTATTGTTATTTTAGTATCTTCCGTTAGACTGATCTGACCTCAAATGTGATTCCAAGATTGTTAACTGTTGCAGATTAGAGTTTCTATTTTAAGTCTCCATAATAAGCGTGTTCGGAACATATGATTTACAATACTCACCACAGACAATTCGGGGCCTGGCTCACTGTGGCATTTGGAAATACTATCCAATATATCCTGCAGAAAAGTACTCATCTTTAAATGGATGAAGCGAATTCTAACAATCACAAGCAAAGGTGTACGCTGCTAAACACTGACTAAACGAAGTCGTTAATAAACTGTGAATAACAGACAAACTCGTTGGCGATGAATGCTAATTTTATGTAATATGCAAAGTAAGTAAAGTCTTTACTCTGATTGGCCCATAAATCTTTACCATATTAGGCTTAAAGATATCAGCCCAAGCCAAAGGTCGGGGTCACGCGGCCAGTGATTGGACAAGAAAAGTCGACGTGTCAGAAAAATCAGCCATGGCGTTACCGGTAGCAGGTGCGGGCCAATCAGAATGAGAGGAGGTGACGCAATAGGGACGTCTTTGATTTTTCAATAGCCCAGGTGGTCAAACGACTAAGCTGGACATGAAAGGATTCCGAATTCTATAGGACAGTCTTGAACTAACTGAGGAACAATACGTGTCAAAACTTCCCCTGTCAAAATAGATTACAGATCTAGATCATGGCTTGCTTTTGTTTTCTTAAGATAGGGTTGGCTGGTTGGGGAGGAACAAGATTTGATAATGAAATTAGTAGCCTATTAAGGACAAAGAAAAATTAATCATAAACTGGATAGTTGAGTGTGAAAAAATAACTACGAAATGAAGATGCAGTTGGACATTTTTCACTCGAATTTAGGAAGAGGGCCCCTGATATAGGGAAGCGAAAAACAGGATAAAGAGAACGGANCCCTCCCCCCCCCCCCCACACACACACACACACAAACACACAAACATTGATTTAATTATTTTGAGAATAGATAAAACTTACATGTCTGGTCACACTGCCAAACCATTAATTTCAATGAAGTCAAGTCAGCTCTGGGGATTTAGAGGGAGGGGGGGAGTTCTTTGTAAATATAATTAGTGTCTCCGCTCCCTTTGTTAAAGAAGTTAATAAAGATAGCATGTTGGCCATCCGTGTCATGAAATGAAAAATCTTGCTCCCTCTTTCTCTTTCTCTCTCTCTCTCTCTCTCTCCCCCCCACCCCCATTTCCTCTTTTCTCCTTTTCTTTTCTCTCCATCTCTTCCCTTCCTTGGAAGACCTGGCAGACTATGGTACCATCGTCAAGCACGTGAGAATGTCTATTATGTTTATTTTGCTTAAAACTCTCTGTATAAATGAGTAATAGAAGTTATAATAAACATTTTCACCAAATTTCAGCAAAGAAATGGCTCCTGACTATTCCTCTTGGTTCCTTTTTTATCTTCTTTTGATAACTTTCTAGGTGATCATGCCACGAATTCCCTTAGCCATAGATTCATTTTAGAGTCCGCCGAGTCTTATTATTTTGTCTCTTTTTTTTTTTTCGTAACATCCTATCTTAACAATAGACAAATCATGATGAAAATATTCACCCAATTTTAGCAAAAAAGATCCGAAATTGCTCCTTTATACCTTTTAGATTTTTTTATGGAAGGATGTCCTTGCTAGTTACGGCCCTGAGTCTATACTTCTAGGGGCGAATGCCCCCCGGATTCCGGTAGACTATACTCTCCTTTTTGGCGGTCGTGGTGTTCATTCAGACCCTTCTTCGTCCCTACGCGCCTGACAAGACACCATTTCTGCGCTGAGATAGGATTTAACCGCTTGAATGATCACTTAAATAAACATTAATTATACACATAGCCAGGACTTCTGTGTTTTGTTTTTTCTTTTAAGAGTTGAAAAATGAATGGGGGGGGGGGGGGGGGGGGGGGNAGTAACCGATTTTTTTTCTCAAGGGGCGGACGAGGTAGCTACGGCCATGAGTCAATACTTTCAATTCTGTCAGGTGCTTGTTGTATTTTCGATATAAAATATTGACCTTGGTCTAGCACACAACTATTACAGGATAGAAAATGTAAATTTTGTAATAGCTTAGGTGACGAATTTCATGTCCTATCTGAGTGTGAGTAATTGCCATCTGAAAGACGTAGATTTATGAGCAGAGGATTTTAAATACGCTAAATAAAATAATTATTTGATGGCGAAGGAGAAAATGTCCTAGTTAAGTTAGCGAACTTCCAAGAAATTGGTCTGTGAAAATTTCAGTAGGGTGTAAATATTACTATTATGAATGGGAGTAAAAGTAACTGCTGAGAATGAATGGGAACTTGTGTAAGTCTGTACTGAATGTATTGCTTAAAATGTAATAATATGTCACGATGATTTAAATTCTGTGTATGTCCCGTCAATGTTTCCTCTGCCTATGTGTTACTGTTGTGGTCTGAGCTTATGTTGTATAAACTTGTTAAAGTCGTTGTTAAAGACAGAACATACCAGAACCTCAGGAACTCGACGTCAAGGCCTCATGCAGAACTTTTAGAGGTTTTACGGTTTGTGAGTGATTTACGGGTCGTTAGCCTTCTCTAAATATGTCCATAATAGTACGGCTCTACTGTAAAACTTAGCATGATGGTCAACAAAAGGGGCTAAGCTTAACCTCAGACTATTTAAAATAAGCTTTCGCTAATCGCAACTCTTTGGGAACATGAAAAAACTACGATTAAAAGAACAGCGATTATCCAGTGGCTTGAATATAGACATAACATAGCATTTACTTATGTGGAAAGTGTCGAAGTTAAGTGAAAGTTGCGGTTGTCCGGATTGCGATTAAGAGAAGTCGATTGCATTATTATCAAACCTGCCCAGTGATCATGTAACATGCGATACCCACGTGTCAGATAATAATCATTTAGCTTTCAAAAGGTAGTAAAATCGCTAAGACATCTTTCATGTTTTCCATTGCCTGAATGGTCCGACGAGTGTCCACAGATATCAAAGACTTCCGAATTCTATAGCCCACGCCATGTCGTCCACCCAGCCTACTGTAAGATAAAAGGTGTCAAAACTTCCCTCGGTCAGAGCTATCTATTTGTGGGTTGGGGTGGGAGGTGGCAATGAATTTGGCTACATAACAATGATAACGACTAAATTTTTTGTTATTAAACTGCGTAATAAGTACAAAGAGAAAAGCGAGGAAACTGGGTATCAAGATTTCACTGGTTACCAGATCTTAGCTGGTTTATGTCTACCTGTTTCTTACCTGTAAAGAGGTTCACAATTTTAAGTCCCCTAAAGGACTTTTGGTTGAACATTTTTGTCATTTTGTTATTTAGATTTGTATTGTCTTTTATTGATATTATAATCATGTTAGATTATAATTATGTATTCATATAGGTTTTTACTTCTTAGGCAGGGTCTTGCCACCCATTTATATATTATCTACCCGTTTTGCAGTCACTTTTATTTCATTAGACCGGGTAAAAAGAACAAAGGAAAAATAAAAAGCCTAAACTAGGCACCTAAAGACAAGCAAAAAAACTGCCTAAAGATAGTATGGGTGCCTTGGGCAAAGGAACGAAATGACTCAGTGGTCTCCCAAAGACCAAAAAAAAAAAATGCTCAAATTACGTACAAAAATAGAGGAGGGGGACGGGGTGAGAGAAATGCCTTGAACTGAAAATGCCAAATATTGGTGGGCAAGGCAATAAGGGCTATAAGGAATTAAGATCGAAACTAATCACAACCACCACCACCACCACCACCCCAACACCAACAATAACAGCAACAACAATAACAACAATAACAACAGTAACAGTATTAACAACAAAGGTGTTAACTGGGTATCAGAAACGTTAAAAAATGAGTAAACTGAGTATTTTAGACAAGGAAGCAGAATGTAAAAAATAGAGATTCGAGACGAAAGCATTACAAGGAATGAATAAGGACAATTCGATGAGGTTTTCTTGGCTGACCCAAATTTGTGAGTACGTTATACCGTGCACGTGATAGTTCAGGCGTTATCGCCCCAGAAGGAGCGACATTCTGAAGGTCTCAGATTCGATCTTTGATCAGATGACTGTATTTTCAATTTTTCTCCTTCTTCTTCTTCATCATTATTTTCTTCCTCTTTTAGTTGATGAATATATTTTCGCATATTTCAACCCGTCTGTTAAATGAGTACTTGGCCATAAGCAGTGGAAGATATTGTCAGAATGCTAATGCTCAGCGTTTGTAAATGGCAGCGGCATTGCATGTTTCCTAGAGAGTTGAGAAAGTTCTAGAGTGACCAGGCCTGCTGGGGTAGCAATAGTGTGATGTCGCGTGAGCGGGCGTAAGCCTGTATACGAGACTTATAAAGGGCATTATTATCATTATTGTTATTATTATTATTATTATTATTATTGTTATTATTATTATTACTACTATATATTTAATCTAGCCCCACTTTCTCATTCCAAGAATTCTGCACTTTCCAGTGTAGTTGGTTTCTTCATTACATTGTAAGGTCTCACGAACTCAAAGCTCAATGACCTGTTTTGAGCACCAGTGCTCTAGGGCCTCTTAAGAGCCTGATCAGAGATGTCCAGCACTTAACTGGCAGCAGATTCAACCTTCATTGTGATTACGTTTATTACTCTCTGGCATTTTATGTTTTTGAATAATAGTATTTGTCATAGACTTTCACTTCAATGATGTTGATTATTTCACGAAAGTGGACGGGTTAGCATGTTAGTGGGGTTTCTACTTTTTATTTCCGCTTTGCACAGCTTGCATGTGGCAGGAATGCTTCTCATAGGGTCAAAGTACTCGTGAACGGGATGGCGAAGCATACCGCTAACCCAATCCACCTCTAATGCCTCTCACTCACACATTAGAATACTGACATTCAAAGCGATCTGAAATGTCAATCTCTTAAACACAAATAACCTACGTCTCCCCAAAGCTAAATGATTATTATCTGACACGTGGGTAAGGCATGTTACATGATCATTGGGCAGGTTTGATAATAATGCAATCGACTTCGCTTAATCGCAATCCGGATAACCGCAACTTTCACTTAACTTCGACACTTTCCACATAAGTAAATGCTATGTTATGTCCATATTCAAGCCACTGGATAATCGCTGTTCTTTTAATCGTAGTTTTTTCCATGCTCCCAAAGAGTTGGCGATTAGCGAACGCTTATTTTAAATATTCTGAGGTTAAGCTTAGCCCCTTTTGTTGACCATCATGCAAAGTTTTACAGTAGAGCCGTACTATTATGGACACATTTAGAGAAGGCTAACGACCTGAAAATCACTCACGAACCGTAGAACATCTAAAAGTTCTACATGAGGCCTTAACGTCGAGTTACTGAAGTTCTGCTATGTTCTGTCTTTAACAACGACTTTAACAAGTTTATACAACATAAGCTCAGACCACAACAGTAACACATAGGCAGACGAAACACTGACGGGACGTACATAGAATTTAAATCATCGTGACATATTATTACATTTTAAGCAATACATTCAGTACAGACCATTCACTTACACAAGTTCCCATTCATTCTCAGCAGTTACTTTTACTCCCATTCATAATAGTAATATTTACACCCTACTGAAATTTTCACTGAACAATTTCTTGGACGCTTGCTAACTTAACTAGGACATTTTCCCCTTTGCCATCAAATAATTATTTTATTTAGGGTATTTAAAATCCTCTGCTCATAAATCTACGTCTTTCAGGTGGCAATTACTCACACTCAGATAGGACATGAAATTCGTCACCTAAGGTATTACAAAATTTACATTTTCTATCCTGTAATAGTTGTGTGTTAGGCCAAGGTCTATATTTTATATCGAAAATACAACAAGCACCT
>JAWQUT010001535.1:9785-22337 GCA_033807755.1 Ellobium chinense
TGGTCAGTGTGAAAAGAGGTGAGGGAAGAGAAGCAAATTCCATTACAGATTAAGCAAAGTAAGCATTTCATCATAGCTGGAGAGTGGGAGATGTGCTGATGCAAAACATGGTAGCTATTGCTGAGAGTATTAGAATTAGTCCAGTGGAGTTCAGTAGATAGAATAGTTTTGCACTGGGAATGGGGAGAGAGCTTTGGTTTTGGAGGGGGGGGCAAGGGTGGGGAACAAGGATAAATGAATGAACCAATAGAGGTGCACAGTAGTCTTTAGGATTCATAGACTAGATAGATCTTTGTTACACACTGTTAAATGATGGCTTGTTACAGAAACATGGAAGGGGCATGGGGACTTAGGAAAGGTTGGTGGTTTGGGGGGGGGGAGGGGGAGATGTGATGGAGAGATGCTGAACAGATTCTCCAAGCTAACTCAACAGTCAAATCATTTACTGATTTAGATCTAGATCTTAGACCAGTGATTTCAACAGAACAGGATGAATCCAAAAGAATTAGTCTAGATCTAGACTTGTTAAGACTCATACTGTCCGATAATCTACTATGCAAACTCGTTTTTCACCTACCCAGAAAGCCATAACTGGAAGATTTTTACAAGGTTTTGTCATTGTCAATCTCCGATCAAGACCTCACAACAAAACAAGTCTTGGCTTGTTAGAGCAGCAATGTTGAGGGTAAAGGTCTATGGTAGAAAACAGCAGTCTTTCTCTTGATCAAGGTTGCAGGGGCCAAATTGTAAAAGCTTCTTTGAGCCATTTAATAAAACTTTCTTCTTAACCACAGGAACTTTCCGAGATGGCCAAGACTAGTTTGCAGGTCTGGTGCCACCACTGTGCTCAAATTATATACTGTTTACGGTGGGGATCCTTCGGTTAGATTTTTCACAATTTTAAATAACATGAAAAGTGGTGTCCGCACAAATGAAATTCGCTGAAGCCATTGAGAAACACTGCCTGCAACAATTATTTTTTACAAATTCAAAACTGAATTTCACCATTTTTGGGGTGTGGTTTCATGTTATGTGATTATTTCTACACAATTTTTATACTCTGCTACTATCGACTCGAATAGTCCAATTTTTTTGACCAATTAGGCTCCTGCAACTTTAGTTTTGAAAAATAAAACATCTATGATTTGATTTCTTACAAGTATGACAATTATTATAATTTCTCAGACTATGTAGTGTTACACTGACTGGAGGTTGAACATGAAGACAATGTTCTACATACTTCTCTTCTATTCCATCACCGGTGGACTTGCATCTGACTGGAGAAACATTGGTAAGAAAAAAATTTCTCTACACCGTCTTCGTCTGACTTTACTTCACTCTGTTATAAAATTCTTTCCTTTCTTTCTACCATCAATTTGAGTTGCTTCTATCATAATTATAGTACTATACACATTATAATGAGAATGTTGAGATGGTTGGATGACGGCCATCAGAGGAATAATAAAACAGATGCCCATTCTTGAAGTAAAAAATGTTTTTTAAGCCTATTGTCTTGTATTGGTCCTCTCAAGCCTTGGTCTGATGGAATCATGTCTCTCAATTCATGTGAAGTACGACTGATTAGTGACACCCAGCTCAACATTTTTCATTAACAATCTTTAATAATTGGTTCATTTCAACTGTTCTCCCATCTACCATACAACCACACAAGCACTTTTAGGGAACTAATACACCAAACAGACACTTAAAATATCTCTCAGTAGCTTAACATACATGATAACACCATATAAGTGTTGTGTAATATGCGGCATTCATATTGCATAACTGATGTCAGATATAAAGAACAGTTTTTCAAGCAATGCTGGAATTAATAACAACAGATTCCTTTGTGGTCTGTCATTCCAGGAAGTAACATCGCGCTATAATTATATCCTCGTACTCTTGTCCAATAAAGACTATAACACAGCAAAGTGTATATACAGTACTTCTGATATTAGATTATAGTGTACTGGCTTTGTCATAAATTTTGGAAGTATGAAAATAGATAAAAAGCAAATGATATCCTTTTTTTTTTTTTCATGAGAGACTACATTCTCTGCTGTCGTTATCAGCTGTAAATATTCTTTACAATGTCGAGAATGGAAAACTAAGGCTATTGTTTGCTCTCAATTAGTTTTCTGTTTTCTTTGACAAAAACGTCAAATGACTGTTTTCTGTAATGAGGGAGATGGTGTAGGAGATGTAAGGCAGGTGTGTACATTTCTTCATAAAAGGGCCGTGCCATGCATTGACTTTAGAACCTCGATTATAAGTATGCCTTCAACGCATGGAAAAATTGTGTTTATTGCAGAGGAATATTTAATACTAGGGTCTACCTATATAATGAAAGGCTAGAATGAATCCATCCATATAAAATCCATGCAATAACAAAGTATGATCGAGGTTCCAATGTCTTCTCTGCCTAAGTGGATACCGTACTGATCTTACGCACGGCTCTTGGCGAATGGAAGGATAGGCTTTTGGGGATAGAATGCAAAGTATAACTTTTTTGAATTATATGAGTTGTGCTCCTGTTTTTCCAGGATTTCACTTCTCTGCCCAGAATCCGTATGGCTCGGCATTCTACGTCAACGGAACGGCGACATTGACATGTCAACACAGTCATTATTCACCATCAGATCTGAGCATTGGTCACCGATACGAAAGACAACCGTTACAAACCCAAGTTGATGGCAGGACTCTGGTGTATCACATTGAGAATATACAGTGCGAGGACAGAGGAACGTATGTTTGTTGGTACAACGACGATCATGATAAAAGGACGACAACTGAAATTGGAATAGAGTCATGTGAGTAATACTTAAACAGTGAATCTGCTCCAGTCTTTTCTCGGTAGAGATAACACGTCGTCCTGGCTACTCTCTCTATTTGTAAATAGCACAAAATAAAGTGAATTTTCTGTTGATTTGTGAAAGCAAAATGCACCACGCCAAGAGGCTTACTTGGTAACAGATCCTTTTCCGATAACGAAGGATATCACTCTCTCCTACTCATCGACCAAATGAAATTCATCCACCATATTTTGCATTAAAAAAACGTTTTCTGCGATGCTTATCATCACTTGAATAATCAGTTTCATTTTGAACTCTCCCGAAGAGCTGTTGCCATAGACTAATTCTTAATGTGTATAACTTCCCTTCCTCAGAAGACATCAAGAAATATACCAATTTATATAGAATAAGCTGTCGACATAGTGTCATAATTTTTCTTTTATTTGATAGTATGAGGTCATAAGTTTGTGTAGACCACTACTAATTAGAAATTTTTTCATTAGAGGCATGGTGTGTGTATAAGGGTGGGCGTTGGAAAGGTGCGATAGATGTGTAGATAAGAGTGATCCTGATATTTTTAGTGTTGCTATTACTTGCAGCCATATACGGTATGTGTTGTGTTGATAACTTTATCATTCATTTCCCTAAGGTGCTCCACGGCTATGTCATGAGGAACCTGAGGTAAAGACAATCCACTTCGAGCTACATAAAGATATAACTTTCACTGTTTGTATTGTCACTAACGGAAGAATGCGTTGGCTTGAAATATTCCGTAATGGTGATGAAGGCAATCCCATGCCATTGGAAAGATTCAAACGCTGGCCTACTTCATCTCGGCGCCAGGGACAGGATCTACATTCCGATGTTCAAATCAACATGTATAACATAAAGGAAGAGGATTATGGGAATCTCACTCTCTGGTTCTGGTTTTCGAATCCAACTTCCCAAGTGGAAAGACTGGAGTACAGAGTTATTCTGAAGAAACCAGGTAAGTATAGCAAGGATTGTCTTCATTAGTTGTATTGTACCTGTTGTCACTGACAGTGTCTTAATAATTACTGAGCACTTAGTTCCTACTGTGACACACTGGGCTGTCCAACTTCTTCATGAGCTACATTCTTCCGTCATTGTCTTGACTCTGGCCATGAGATGTTCAGTTTATTTAGATCTTTTGTAACTTCTTTTCCACACTGTCTTAATGACAGTTATTATCTTTGTCAGTACTAAATGTGTAGAATAAAAGAGTTTCCATCTGCGTCAGTAATCAGATAATAAATATTGCAGTCAAAGTAAAGCATTTCCATGATACTTTTTCTGGTACAGAAAGGTGTACGTAGAATCAGTCAGACAGGTAGACAGACAGACAAACAGACATACAGAAACAGGCGGATACTGACATGTAGAGAGAGAGAGAGAGAGAGAGAAAGAGTGAGAAAACACAACGAGATAGACATAAACAAGCATGTAATTGAAGCCAGGAATATTAAACTTATCTTCATGTAGTGGATAAAAGTAGAAATAAGAGTGACTGTGCATGTTTTGCACAAGATTTTATCGGGAGAGGTCATCAGTTGCATGTATAGTTTAGGTACAAAATGTGTGAAAGCATTTTAATCGGATTTCTGTACACAGATCCATCGAGCTGTTAGTTCGTCCAAGTAAAAGTTCAATCAAATTATTGTTATGAGAACAGCCAAACTATTTTTTATTTTTATTCTTATTAAAATGAAAATATAAAAATGAAATCCTAGGTTTAGAATACATAATATGACTTGACACCAATATTGCTGGATTTCATTTGATTTTGTGCACCTGGCACACCGCACGGTCTTCACCCTTACACTTAAGAAAATGACGTCTTAATGGTTCACCGAGGTCGACAATGTGATCTTGTATGTAAAAACCATTAATAATGTGTCCTGAAATACTTTTGATGTTGAAATGGTATGTTATGCTACTTAGGTTTCCGAATTTTTCTCCCCTATTATCAACAGAACTTCGAGTCAAATTGAAGTTTTGAGCTATCTCAGTTTTCCGTATCTTTCAAGGAGAATTTGATTATTGCTTCCAAGCTATAAAACTACAATGGGTTAGTGGTGCTCTTGTTGTGAAAATTATGTCAATAAAAAGTGTTATATTTCTTCAGATTGGCATCGACACGCATGGCGTCACTGTTATTGTAATGTCTGCAGCCAACTTGGCTAAATGAGACAAAAAAAAACTTTCGAATTTTAATGAATTTTCTTTTAAAAGACGATATGTCATGAGAAATTGTTTAATGATTTTCTTTTCCTCATCATAACCAGTATGTTAACATACAGTGACAAGTCTGAGCAAAACATAGGGGAGGGTGAGAGGTGTTTGTTCACTTTTTTACAGTTGGTGTTGTTTAAGTGCTACCTGAATCTTTCATGAAGCGTTTTTATGCACCAAGATAAGTAATTAAGACCGTACGATTTATTTATTATTTTTGCATTGGCAACATGTCAGTAAAATCACGGTTGTTATTATAAAAGTAGCCTAATATTGAAACAGTCTTACCATTTGAACCACTGATTATCCACGCCCACCGTGGTCAGGTCAGCGAGTGTAGGTTAGGTAAGACATGGTCAACTGTTTACTGTCAACCCGCTTCCACCGGACTCGGGTGAGCAAGAATAGGTGTTGAAGATGGAGACAGAGTGTGGACACAGTCTGAGAAGATGCATAATCTAAGATGTCAGCCCTTACAGAACGACGCCACATAGATAATGATAATAGTTGACCCCTATTTTCTGAGTTCTTTCTCTTTCATTCTCTTCGCTCACCCTATAAAACCATTGAATAATTTTCTAGAGTCTTATAGGTGAAAACTGTGCAATGGCAGCTTTCCCATCTACAGACTGCCTGATTATCATCAACAGTCTAACTTATTTGAGAAAAAAAATGTTCTTTCTGAGGTTTTCAGTTTCACCACAGTTCACTGAATGGAATTAAAAGTGCCTTCAAAGTGCATCTCAGTATTCTCCGAAGAAAATGCATGTAATTGTGCCCATTCCCCTATTCACACTTCTATAAACGTTCCAAAAAGGGAACGGATGGGTGTTGCATATTTGATTTTTCACTGTAATATATTTTAAGCCCTTCATAATATGTAAATTATTTTGATGGTTTATACCCTTTAAAATATTTTATATCTCTTGACAACCTATAGCAATAAAGGCGAACATTTGTTTCGTAATGTCACATTTACATAACTTTTAAGACCTTTTACAGATCGCTGAAAGAACCCAGAAACAGCGACAGTATAATCTTTTCCCGTTTGTTGTTTTTTTTTAATGGGCTCAGACTGTTTGTGAAATTCATGCTAGCCAATTATTGTGCCCAAGAAAGTTGATATTATTGAGGGAAAAAAAAGTAGATAAATACAAAAGATAAATACAATGAGGTAAAGAAATAATAAAAAAAAAAGTGGGAAAAGAACAAAAAATTATTATTGATTCTTGTATAAGATACTTTAAAAAATAAGTACGTAAATATAGAGATCAGTAAATAGATAGATAGAACAAAAGGATAAGATAATATATATAAATAAATAGATAAATGGGTGCCGTAGTTATCTTTTCAGTATGCTTACCACATCCCCAGAGTTCACTGTCTGCCGGACCTCACTACAGTCATAGTTGACAGAGAAACTCTAACGGATCTCTGCTTTGTCAGCTGTATGTGGACCTCATCCTAGGTCTATAGAACTTGACAGCAGACAGTACGAGCGTGTTGTTAATGGCAACTATAGCCTACTGCTGTGTACATGATTACTGTTAGCCTGTTTGCGATAGAACATAAAAGTTGGCGTTTTTCAGGCTGTATCGCGTTGATATTCATTATAAGCAGCTATCTCTGAATGAGTACTTTTTGCAGTATCAACACTGTACTTTATCATGGTGCCTCAGGTCAGTCTAAGCTGTGGTGGTGGCGAACGCAAGCTCATACTGTTTCACGGCATTGTAACTTTCAAAACTAAATACTGTAAAATTATGATCCATAAATATGTATGGAAAAAATAATAAATGAGTGGCTAAAATCATATTTGAATCAAAAAAGGAAAGAATAAATAGTTGGATAATTGAGTGAATAATCGGAAAAGTAAATTGTATAAATTAACTTCCTTTTTGTAGGCACTATGGGACTGCATAAGTATTTCACTTTCTTTTCATCATTGCCCCCTTTTTTTTTTGGCTTCTCATTCACGCTCTCTTTCATTCAGGAAGTGATTTACGGTCTCCTGCCATATTTTCCTTAACTGACACTGAATATGCAGCATGGCGACAAAGGCCAAACTTTTTCCGTATTTAAACTTTCCAATGCACATTTTAGCTATTAATATGAGATGATTAATCTTATTGTACATATATTTGTCAATGCTTCCTGCCTTTTCTGAAAAGCCCAGTAAAATATCATTGACTGTTAGCATCACTCTTTTGCCAGTCCACGTATTAATCATCAGCTCCACTTCTTTCCACAAAGGTTTGACTAGCTTGCAAGTTACAAAAAAGTGTTCAACATAATCTTTCTCCTCACAAAACTCGCAAAACTCACTATCCTTGATGCGAAGCTTGTATAGCAAGATGGATGTCGGATAAATATTATGAAGTATTTTCCACTGAAGAGTTCTAAGCCGTGTTTCTGTAGTAACCTTACTCGCTAGAGACCAGTGACTTGTGTTTATCTCTGTGCCCATTTTTTTTTCCAGAACATTGATATATGTGGAATTTCATAGGCTTCATTTACAATTAATTTTCTTATTTGCTGTCCAGTCATTTGGATTTTGAAAATATCATGCATTTTGAAAAAGAACCCCTTCTGGGGTGCGCCTCGCAACAGCTTCTCCGTGAAATAGTTAAATGTAAATAAGAAGCCTGGATATGTTTTAGCAATCGATTACTCTAAATGCTTTGACCGCGTGTCATACGAGTACATGATTTATGCATTGGAAAGCTTTGGATTTAACAAAATATTCATAAAATGGATCGAGACAATTATGTATGATGGAAAGAGCTGTGTAAACAACGGAAGACGGCTGTCTGACTTCTTTAAGCTAGAGCAAGGTATTCGACAAGGATGTCCATGCTCTCCTCTGATTTATCTTCTGGTAACTGAATTGCTGTCACTTATTATAAAACAGACAGAGAAAGTGAAAGGCATGGATATTCCAGGGAACACGGTGCCAGTAAAAATCTTACAATACGCGGACGATACAACGCTTTTTTACGAGATGTGATGGACTTTAGGGGGGTGCTCTCCAAAATAAAGGTGTTCTCAGAATTTTCAGGACTGATCCTCAATCGTCAGAAATCACATATGATGCCAATCAGTAGCGCTAGCCACATAACATTTAGCACAGAAGGCATTAAACAAGTAGTTCAGATGAAAATATTGGGCATTACGTTCCAATGAGGTATCCCAGCGGCAGAAGTAGTAGAAAATTGGAATGGAGTAATTGACAGGATAAACAGAACTATCAATATATGGTCTAAAAGGAATCTGTCGATACAAGGGAAAATACTGGTAGCAAAAACATTTCTCATCTCCCAATGTATTCATATCATGCAAAGCGTTGGGATGCCGGAAAAAATAATCGATCAAATCAACAGGAAATTATTCACTTATATATGGCGCAGAAAGTATTCAAATAAAAGAAGCCTTCGAGAAAGTAAAGAGAAATATCATGTGTTCACCGGTTGAGAAAGGATGTTTGAAAATGATAATCTTGAAACAGATGCAGAGAAGCTTTTTAATACAGTGGGCTATGCGAATGTGCAATGGGGAACAATCAACATGGAAACTCTTGCCTTACTATTTTCTGAGAAAAATGGATGGCATTTCATTTACATACTTCAAGCAAATACAAGGAATATCAAAGATGTTGATCTGGATAGAATAAACTCTCCATTTTGGAAGAGAGTAATTGTATCTTGGATTTCACATAAGAAAACAAAACACAGAGATGAAGAAGTAGTAAGCAGTTATCTGTGGCACAATCAGGATCTAGTTTATAAAAACAAAGTACTTTTTTTCAAGCAATGGGCTGATGCAGGAATACGCTATATAGAGGACATACTAGTGAGGGGAGAATTTCCAACATGGGAGCAGATGCAAGAACGAATTGGTAAAAGTGCAACTTTGCTATTTGAATATGATTCACTGTAACACGCATTTACTTGTTATTTTTAGGTACTTTGCATTGTCTAAAATCCAGATAAAGTGTTGTTGACTGCAGAAAATTCCATGTTTTGCCTAAAAAATGCATCTGAAGATGGTGACGGAAGCTTTTTTTCGTCAGTTTGAGGTATCCCTGTTAAAATTACGTAACTTGGAGCTCGATTTTCAGCTATAAGCAATGAAAATTGCTCCTATCGTGTCGCATGTCAAATGGAAGGAAATTTTCTCTTTTACTACAACCTATATTAATACCCAAATCGAATGCAAACACACAAGGGCATGATTACGATTCTAAGTCTCGTGTGTTCATTTACGATATTTAATTTGTCTGAAATCACACGTCCGGTTGATCTAGCCAAAGCTCTGTGAAATCACCAAAAGAAAAAAAAATCTGATCTAGTGTTGCGAGTCCACCACATCGCTCATTTCAAATTTTGTAACTTTGCGCAGGCAGCTGATATAGATTAACATAGAATCCCAGGAGAGACATACTTCCGAAGTCGAAGAGTGGTAAATGCAATTTTCATTTCTTCAATGATATTCGCAGTTCATAAGCAATAATCTAAAATAACGAATTGCGTTACATCAGTGACACTTTATAAAATAAAAATAAAAAGACCACATACCTAAACTTAGAAATAAAACAATGTCAAAGCCAACAGTCGGTTTCAAATTTTGTGGAAGTATATTTTTTAAACTGTTTTTAGAGAGACAGACGGGGCTCAAATTTTATATTGCCTCCGATCTGATTTTGTTTAATGAGAAAAGCATTTTTCGGCACTACTACACAAGAATTGAAATAATATAATAACACTGAATTTATAGAATAGAACCCACACAAAAATGTAAGATATTGATATACTGTCATCGCTGAAAGAGTCAATGTCTTTAGCTACTGTATCCCAGTGATTTCACTTGACAAGAAGTGAGAAAATTGATCGTATATGATTACTTTCAAGGTAACAAATTCTGCAATCGTACACAAAATAGTCTAAAGATACATATATTTTATGAGACAACAGATACCCATTCTATCATTATGACGAGACTAGACTAATCATATATGCATGCTGTTGTAATTGATGTACCAAACTGAGGCACAATATTAATAATATACATGTAGATCATTACTCACAGATGTGTCAGTATGGTCATCAGAATGTGTAGATATAAAAAAAATAAAATTGACAGTTTAAAAAAAATACAGCAATTTCAATCATCATTACCCTCTGCTTGAATGTCTTCAGTCATGTACTACTCACTAGATGAAAAGACTTGATATGATGAAAGCTACTAAAACAAACTTGAATTGTTAATGTCTGTGAACTTCCGTTCCATTAGGTGTACCCGTGTGTCCAGTAGACATCAGAGTGACCAGTGTAGGCACAGACTACATCACGCTGGACTGGGACACTGAGTTAGACCATGATGACAATCTGAGGTTTTATGTTTACTTCACTGAGGATGAGAAAGTTGATGCGTGGAATATGATTGGCTACGGACTGAACAAGAGTAATGTGGAAGTCACTGGTTTGAAAGAGGACACTTTCTATAGATTCAGACTTGTGGCTTTAAACAAATACGAAGACAACAGCGCCATTAAGGATGAAACATGTAACAACTACACAAAACAAATCAAAACAGGTATTTTATTTGTACTTGTAAGAGTTTAGTTATTACAGCTGGATTTCTTTCTTTTGTTATTCGTTGATTAGACTTCATTATTAAAATGTATCGTTCATCTATTTCATGACAGATTGGACAGTGGAATGTTACTGACATCTATCAAAAATCGCTGTGTGGGATTGCGAGCTTACATCATTCAGTGAATAGAGGATGATACAAGGAAATATTCTGCCTTAAATAAAAGCATTTCTGTAAAACGTACAGCAGAAAACCTTAAATTAACATAACCTGTAGCAATACTCTTTACGCGCTCAGAAGAACTAACTATGTCATTGTGGATTTTAATAGGCTGGGATCTTCCAACAGGGCACGCGCTTAGAACACAAAAATTGTTTCGTTTTGAAACTGTAACCATTCCTTATCATTCATTCCTGTCATGTAAAAACATATCAACAATGCGAAAATAAACACGTCTCTGATAAATATTCTAAGTGCTTTGATTAGATACGTGCATTCTTCCACGGTAAAGTTATCAATCTCAGAACTCGTGACGGATGTTTTACAAGCTTTGCAACTGTGTCTGTGCAGTGATCAAGCCACGTGAGCTATGAAAATAAAACCATATAGTGATAACTTTGAAATACTGGCACCTACCTTCATGGCGGGAAGAGACATGAAGCAGATGCCAAAACCAAAATAATTAATTTGGTTGTGGGTTTGTGATGGATAGGGTTAGACACAGGCACTCTAACTATCATAGTATCCCCTCATGTAGACACACACAGTAAATGTCGGTTGTGACGAATGATTAAGATTATTTTACTAGAATTAGATCATAGTGATAAATTGATATCATTTTGTTGAGAATTTTAGGCTGGTTCTTATGAAGTTTAAAACACCAAAGCTGTAAACATTTTCTGGGGGGAGTTGGGGGAGGAGGGGAATATTATGTTGTTTTCATGCTGTCAAAATTTCTGAATACTCTCATCTTGCTCCAAATCACACTTGAGTAGAATGGCGTTGGACATCAACACATGGCGATATAGAAGTAAGATGATGCTGGCACAACAAACATAACATTGATACTAAATGGTCCCATTTATCTACAGAGCCATAGATCTCAGTTCCTAGTTTAGTGACATGAGTTTCATCTTGACTAACTGAAAGAATCTTGTAATGATAGTTGTGCTCATGGTCGTTAAAGATTCTGCCATAGAGAAGACAGGAAGAAGACAGTCTACACTCAGCTACATGGCAACGTCATGTTTCTGTTTGTGTAATTTCTTTCCCAAACATTTCCCTTAAAATATATCGCAATGGGCAGTCTAGTTGGAGACTATACTGTCTCAAATGCTTAGGGATCCGAACAGTTTCAGAATGTTGGCATCAGTATGTTTAGGATACGAGTACACCCCTTTGCAACACAAACTTTGTTTCAAAAAAAAAAATTACACAATTGCTATAGAGTAAACAGTTCAGTAAAATGAGATATAATTATTATTTTCATTACAAAGACATTCGCATGTACCTTAGAAGAACCTCTTGCGTGTCTGAAGCCAGATTGCCAAGGCAACGTCGTAAGGCAAAAGAATAAATATATTTCTGGACTGAGTGTAGATCTGTGGATGGGGCAGCCAGCGTTACGGAAATATAAATACCGCCAAATACTTAAAAACACTCCTTAAGTTTAACAAATGCAAAGACTAGGCCATGACAATTGTTCACTGGTTAGACAGGTTAAAAATAGTAGTTCATGATTGTATCAATCTAAAACACATTTCAGTAAGTAGAGAAAGGTGTGAAGATCGTTACCGTTTACAGACATACATTTTTATCAACTATAATGTCTATTTTTGCTTATGTTCCATCCAATTTTACTCCTGCATCTAAACATTTTGCATTTGTATACGTTCTGGAAAGAGATTCACACTGT
>JAWQUT010001536.1:6861-22278 GCA_033807755.1 Ellobium chinense
GTGTGTGTGTGTGTGTGTGTGTGTGTGTGTGTGTGTGTGTGTGTGTGTGTGTGTGTGTGTGTGTGTGTGTGTGTGTGTGTGTGTGTGTGTGTGTGTAGCCAGTCTCAAAAAAGTATAAACTACTTGCATGAAGTTATATTCCTTCTCTCACATTATCTGTTCATCTGTCTGCATATATACTCACGATCAAAAGTAAGTATACAGTTTTGTTTACATTGTTATTATGTAGGGCATAGACCTAGAACAAAGTGGTCTGCAGGGATTGTTGTGAGTAATGTTCAGAATGATTTCAAAACAAAAATTCTACGATCGCGCGATTGGTTCACTCGCCCCCATGTGCACGTGCTATTTTGACCTAATTGCATCTACTGGTCATCACGTGATATGTAGAGTTGAATTTTCACTTAGGATTTACTTGTTCACTCAAGCAGTCTTTAAATCAAGAGAAAAGTTTAGTTTTTCATCAGTGTTAACCATGCCACGCTTGAGTGCGGAAGAGCGTGCTCGCGCCATTGGACACCTGGAAGCCGGTGTGTCCATCAGAAGGGTTGCTATGATGTTCAATGTAACAAGACGGACAATTTACCATTGGCAGCAACGTTTTCTTGTCACTGGGACAGTTACTGAACAGCCTAGAAGTGGGAGACCCCGAATTACGACTCCAGGGGAAGACCGGTTTATCCGTACCCAGCACCTTCGGAACCGCTTCCAAACTGCCACACAAACAGCCCAGAACTTTCCCGGACATCAAGCTCTAAGCAGACACACAGTCCAAAGCCGCCTCCTTGCCTATGGCATCAGAGTGAGACGCCCCCTGCAGCGGCCTCTTCTGCAGCCCCATCACTGCCAGGCCCGCCTGCAGTGGGCTCGTACTCATGCCGCCTGGACAAGACAACAATGGGCTACTGTTCTTTTTACAGATGAATCCAGATTTGTCCTTGGGAGACATGATGGACGCATGCATTGCTATCGGCGAACCAACGAGAGGTATCTGCCCCAGTGCATCCACGAGGCCCCGAATAGAGGCTATGGGCAGGCGATGGTATGGGGCGGCATCACCAGAGATCACAGAACAGCTCTTGTTCATGTTCCTCTTGCTCTGACAGGAGCGAGGTATACAGCCACCATCCTCCAGCCTCACGCTATTCCGTTTTTAAATCAACACCCTGGATTCACTCTCCAGCACGACAACGCCCCATCCCACCGAGCTCAAGTGACCCAGCAGTTCCTGGTAGCCCAGCACATCAACGTCCTCACCCCCTGGCCTGCCGTCTCCCCAGACCTCAACCCTATAGAGCACGTCTGGGACATCATTGGACGCTAAGTCGAAGCCATGGTCCCCCCACCACAGAACCAGCACCAACTACTTCAAGCATTGACACAGGCATGGAACAACATTCCACAGCAGCAGTTGGCAACACTGATCAGCTCGATGCGGCGCAGATGCACTGCTGTGATTAATGCCGCCGGAGGGCACACATGGTACTAGTTTCAAGTGTGACTTGACCTTTACAGTTCAAAATGCGACGGGCAAGGTAAGCTGCCAAGATTCTGCATCGTTTTAGTTGGGACTTATTTATGGACGAGGAGTCTGATTTTTTGTTTTCACCCTCCTCCACAAAATATGGGACTTCAGACCCCAGATTTGAGACAAAGAGGTTCCATTTGCGTGAACTTTGTTGAAAATAAACCCCAGGTTTGAACAACACACTTTTCACCTCCCCTTGTCACGTTGTCTTTTTGCTATGGGTTATGATTGAGGTGTATACTTACTTTTGATCGTGAGTATATATGTTTGTCTTTCTACCTGCCTCTCTCTCTCTCATACATACATACATACGCACACATACGCTAACACACATACGCGCAAACACACACACAGACACACACACACACACACACACACACACACACACACACACACACACATACACACACACACACACACACACACTTTCTCTTTCTCTCATCCTATCGTACTCAAATTTGGCAGTAGGCTTGGCTTCAAGCCAAATAACGCGTTTATTACAATGCACTCGCTCCTTTCACAGCGACCCACACCACTTAACGGCAAACATGACATAATTATGTACAAATGCTCAACTATCATGCAGTCACCGTGCCCAGCCCTTTCCGTCTCTGATTGCCTTCACAGAAAGCATGTAGAAGTACATGTAGAATGAGGTGGTGGCTGGCTTCGCACACAACGCTCATGGGGATAGATCTAGTAATATTGAAGTCCGTGCTTCCCTGTTCGCGAAACAACCCAAAGCTTGTACAAATGCTCAGCTATCATGCAGTCACCGTGCCCGACCCTTTCTATCTCTGATTGCCTTCTCAGAAAGCAGTGCAGGAAGATCCCTAACCTACCACATTCCCAACACCGGGGCACAGTCATAAGGCAGTTCGTGTGAATGAGTTTTTTTCACCGAAGGGGCAAATACTGTATCCGACAATTGAAGAAAATACTCGCCACGCTCATTCCACATTTGCCTAAGTCATTTTTTTTTTTTTCAGTTTTGAGAAATTTAGCGCCCACAACCTGTTGCTCAGTGCAAAGCTATGAGGCAGATGTATTTTAGTATAAATTGCCGATAGCCTGGCATATAATATGCTAACGAGCGAAAACTGTACATTTGTTTTAAGAGGCGAAAAAATATTAAATGGAAGTTCTTAGTAACATAAACAACTCAGTTCAATAAAAAAAACGACTTAAGTTAATGTGGACTGAGCAGGACGCAATGCCAATCTCAAGCATTGGTGCAGATTGTAAACCAATTACTATGTAGTTTATTTCGCAAAAACTGCGTATCTCTGAGATAGGCAGTCTGCCTATGATCGTGTCGATTCGTATTTTCTCACGGTTTGTATTGTAAGTTACCTTAGTGTTAAACAGTATGGTGTACAAAAGAAGATCTTGCGCGTCTTGGTACATTTTTGTGGTAGGATCTCACGGTAAGACCTCACGAGCTCGAATGTAATCTCATGTAATGTTTGAATGTCAGTGTACAGGCAAACATTTTATAAGGAATTATATGACATAGTCTATGTATGGAAAATTTTAAGCAGGATTTATTATCTGAAACTCTTAAAATGTCCACTTTTAACAAGTCGTTGTGAACCAAAGAACTAATTCACTGAGAGAATTGATTGTTTATGTTAAAATTTTCATTAATTGTGTTTCACTGTGTTTACACTTATACTTAATATTTTCTTTAAGAACAATATAAATAGACATGGCCCAAGCCTGGCAGAAACACGATAGAAGTGGGCGTCCACGCTCGGGCTACCTATAGCGGTCATGGCTTATACAGGCAATGGGGCTAGGGAGTCTTCTGGATGGCATAAAGATTAGAAATCCATCTCGATGGACTTTAGGGTTAGGAGTTAGGGACCGTCTCCATAGGCATTATAGGATTAGGATAAGGATAGGGGTAAGGTTTAGGATTAGGGACCTTCGCCTGAATATGGTAAAACTGGAAGGAAAAAAAAAACTATTTACAATTTGAAAACTGGGAACATTGTTTTTGCACATCTAATTGAGAGAGTCTCTTTGGGGTAGTTCATTCGAATGGTATTTAGCTAACAACTCCTTGCGCATGTTTTCTTTTTGTAGCTGTGCTTTGCATTTCAGCTGCGTTCGCCATGCTGCTCTCATCTTCAGTATAATTCTTTTTTGCTCGTCTTGTAACGCGTCTAATAGCGTAAAAATGTTGGGCATTGGACTGGTGAAATGTTCCCCGAAATGACGATGAAAGCATTCACATGCGTTGGTTGTTCTAGAGTCCTCACCACCATGCGCCAAGAGGTGTGGTGGAAGAAACTTCGAGCTTTCCTGCAGATAGTTACGCATCGAAATGATAAAACTTGATATTGATACCTCACTTAAAGAAGATACAATAGAATAGAAATAACATTGCGCGGTTCAGTGGTCGGCGAAGTAAGATTTGAGGAGGTTTATTACGTCAGCAGCGCGGTTCAGTGGTGCACCCAAGGTAAAGTTTACCCACCCTACTCCAACCCTTTTGCCATCACGCCTCAGGGAAAAATTAAATGATAATATATTTTTTCATCAAGTACATGTAGATTAGGGTGGTGGCTGGCGTCGCACAAACTGTACATGGGGATAGATCTAGTAATATTATATTGAAGTTCGTGCTTCCCTGTGCGCTAAACAACCCAAGGCTTGCTCGCTAGGAGCCATGTTTTCCAGGGAAGGGAGAGGGAAACAAGAGAGAAGGAAAAAGTAGAATGGGAGTCCAAAGGTTTATGAGATCTAGGCCACAAGCAAAAAGGAAGGTAAAAAAAAGTCACCCTGTTGCATGTTAAAAAAATCACATACGTGTGCACAGACTAAATGTAAACGTCTGTATCCTCTGACATTAACATGCAGAGCTCATCGCAAATATTACTGTCACGAGAAATGTGGATAAAAAATATTCTAATTTTGTACAGGCAGTCGATAGCAATGTTGCAATATGCCTTTTTTTTTCGCCAAAATGATCTCTCTCCCTCTCCTTCTCTCTCTCTCTCTCTCCTTCCTCTCTCCCTCTCTCTCTTCTCTCCCTTTCTCTCTTTCCTCTCTCTCCTCTCCTTCTCTCTCTCTCCTCTCCCTCTCTTTCCTCTCTCTCTCTCTCTTTTCTTTCCCTCCCTTTGTCTCTCTTTTTCTCCCTCCCTTCACCTGCAAGAACTTGTGTTTCAGTGTGAAATATCACCTGGTCCTGGCTTCAGTATCATTTAATTACCTCCTTGACTTGAGATTTAGCAAATAAGTGCACCTGAATTTTTTTTTTTTGAATGAAATTCGATTTCCTTCTACACAGTATTATTGATTCGGCCTAACGCTTTCCGGTGTGCTCACGTGAGGGGAATAACCAGACCCTTTTCAGGAAAATGACGCATCCTGGGCGGTGCTGTCAGCACCTATTCTAAAGAGCTTGTGTGAGCAGGTCGAGGCTAGATAAGACTACGTGCGGATATGCACCGAGGAGCGCGTATGGATTAACTCTTAACAGTGTAAGTAGAAATTTTAAGTAGCCACGTATAGAGATTAGATCAGGGGTGTTCAACTTTTTCAAGAAGGGGGGGGGGCAGTTCTGTGAGGGCCACAGCTAAGATGGGTGTCAGTTTCATCATAACAAAATGACACCGACTAATGTTTAAATGTTACACGTGGAAATATAATTCAGCCCAGAATATGCTACTACAGTACTTTCTAGTTTTCTACTGCTATCAGCTTAGTCCTGATCCAGATGAACATTTAATTAAGTATGCAAAAATTGGGATTTGAATGGGAGAATATGAGCAAACCTTTGTACTATGTGTTATGGTTTGACCCTACCAACTTGAAAACCCGGTTTGGATCTCAGGCTATCAGCAGAGCATTTAGCTCATTTGCATCTCTTTACAACCTCTTAGCCTGAATAATACTGAATAATCAATACCTGTCAAGGATGCAACGAATGCATTAGAACAAGCAACAGCTGTGCGACTTGGCCCTTGGCAAGGAGAACAAAATTACTTCGAAATATATATTATTATTCTCCGAGACTTTAACTCCAACTCATTTTACTTTCACTGATCAGCGCTCATAACGGATCTGTTAAGCATGCTACACAGGGCCGTAATTAGCACTGCAAGCGAGGGTTAAGGGGCGTAAGGGGGGGGGNGGGGGGGGGGGGGGGGGGGGGAATCCAAGGGCCAGGGGCCTCCGAAGTAGATAGGAGGAAATGGGATAGTGGGAAAGGAAGGGATGCGTAGGTAGAGATAGAGAAAGAAGGGAGCGAGAGATTGCATTTCATCACACATGGATGACCAGTATACTAACGTTTTCTCTGTAGGCTGATCTTGATCTGAAAGGACGTGGATATGTGGCTAAGTTGTTGGGGTTTTTTTTTTCTTTGCCTCCCTCACTCCTTCCCTCTTAAAACTCAACTTGTCACGATAAAAATTTCCACAAAATGTCACCTAGAGATGGCTCCGAATTGCCCGTCCTGGTCTTTTTTAAACTTTCCGAGGGAGTATGCCCTTAGGCCCCAAGATTAATTTTAAATATCATACAATCACTTTGTGATTATAATATTTTTTTTTCTGTAAAAACCCACATTAACATAGACAAAGCTTGATGAAAATGCTCCCCCTAAGGCGAGAAATGCCCCAGAATTGCTCCCTTTGCTCCCCCCCTTCCTAAAAGAACCCCCCCTCCCTCCCTTTCCAAAGATTGTGCTCCTGTTGTCGGCAGTCACGGGTCCGCCCTTGGCACACACTAAGGTCCCTCCATCCCTCCCTTTGCCCGCCCGACAACATCCTGCATGCACTCATGATTCATATGCATGTTTGCTCATTCGTACAAATACAGAACCTGGTCATGTCGTTTTATTTAACGGTTATTACATACAGGGTTCTTTGGGAGGGGCTCCATGGTGTTTTGTTTTTGTGGGTTTTTTTGTTGGGGGCCGGGGAGGGAGAGGGCGAACGAGATAGTTAGGGCCCTGACCCTGGGGTCAGTGGTTACCTCGTGGGCTATGTTTGACAGTCTTTACGGGCCATACTTTGACCGGCGGGCCCACAAGCCTGCGGGCACCCCTGGACAAGTTGAAGCTGCTGCTGGTTCACCTGTCTTTACTCTTCTTTATCTTCAGAATGCATTGCAAATATTTTCCCAACATTGTAACACTTGGAAATTATAAGTCAACGTCGCGAAATCAAAAATTCTTGTATTTGGCAAAGACAAGAACAAACATGTTTTTAAATTAAACAGACTTTTTCTTGACTCCCCTCTGATAGACAGATTACGTCCTGTGTGTGATACTAACTCTTTGGGCGACGAATTTCACTACATTTTTGAATGTTCAGGCTTTAAAACAGACAGGGAAAATTTCTTACCAAAATTATTTCAGAACAATTCCGACACCTTAAAATTAAAAGTACTCTTCAGTGACAACCAAAACTACAGCGTTCATAATCTGTCTTGTTTCCTTAGCAAAATCATGGAGGCATTTTGAGCGTCTTCGAAATCTTTCTGTCCTACCCTTTTTATTATTATTATTATTTTCCCTTTCTCCCTTTTACATGATTTTGCATTGCTGTTTCTTTTGCTTTCCATATTATTGTATCTGTTGCAGTCTGGATAAAAGAAGTTCAAAGTTCAAAGTTAACAAAGTTTACAGCTTTAGACGAACTTGCGCATTAATGGTGGGTTCTCTTACCAACGTAAAAAATTAATATTAGTGCATCAGTTCTGAAAGCACCCGTAGTGGCGTTCATCATGCAAAGTCATTGTGAATCTTACGGTGGTAAGAGATCCTATCGTTCATGCGCAAGTTCTCAAGTGTTCTTCGAATGAAAACAATTATGGCGCTGTAAACGTGACGGAGCAAGATACTACCAACTAGATTTTATATGCGTTGGAGAGGGATTTCCTTATACCCGTAAATAGATTTTGTTTGAAATAGGATGGGCTTCAGACTCGCCTATTCCAGGCCACCCGTTCAATTTTGATTTCGTAAGCTGTTAACCTATGTTTATCTTTGTTTGATCTTCAAACGAATATAAATATGGGTATTTCAAATAGACCTACACAAAGTTTCAGGCTATGTGGTCATAGCTGGAAATAACGTTGTTGTGTTGTTTTTTTTGGCCTTGTCGGAGCTTTTGCTTTTTCACTTCATAAGACAAATTTTACTCACAACAAAAACAATTTGAAGCAGAAGTGCTTTAGTTGTGAAATTGGGATATATTAATAACGAGTCAAAATCATAATAATACAAAGAACTCAAATCATCAACAAACAAAAAAAACGTAGTCAAATGTGAAATGAGCGTGGCAATGTAATTCATGTAATGGATTGATTCTGATTCAGGTGCAAGGGTTTGTTCCAATAAACTTTAGTCAACCGCAAGCCACATTATGACTGCGGACAACGCCAGCTGTAAGAACTACCTCTGCCATAGTCTCGTAAATAGTGGTGTTACACAATCAGAAAATGATATCTCGCTGCCGCATTCTGCCGTTCAAGAAAACACTGCTGCAAAAATATAACACTTACGAACATACAAGTTCATGCCTTCTTTGGATGGAAAGGAGAGAAAGATTGGTTTATGTAACACAAAAAAAATGCAGTTGTATTTCCATAGAACATACCACCTGTCATTCCTGTTTATTGGGATATCTTTTAAAAACAAGAGTTCTCATTAATCAAGGAAGAAGGTTAAAGCGCCACGTAAATTTTGATTATTGTGTTCTGATTTATTTTATCTGTCTGTCTGTCTGCCTGCCTGCCTGCCTGCCTGCCTGCCTGCCTGCCTGCCTGCCTGCCTGCCTGTCTAACCTTTCTATGTAAGAGGCATGTTTATTGGAATGCATGCCATTCATAATATGCAGTCTGAGCCAAAGAAAAAAGTTGATATCTACAGTATGTGTATTGAAAGTGGCATTTCTTCATTTTTTCGTCGTTTTCATTCATTCATTCATTCATTCATTCATTCATTCATTCATTCATTCATTCATTCATAGTCAGTTAGTCAGTCAGTCAGTCAGTCAGTCAGTCAGTCAGTCAATCAGTCAGTCAGTTATAGCAAACATAATAACCAGTGAACTTTTTTCTGCTTTTTGTTTTCCTTAATTGTCGTTTGGTTTCTAGGTTTTGTTTCCCTTCCTACTATATTTCATTTTTTGATAATATTTTTCGTAATTAAGTACAGATTCAGTCTTATACTAACTGACTTGCACTGAGTTCACAAACGGAATAGTCCGAGCTCCCTACCTCCCCCCCCCCCCCNCCCCCCTCTAAAAAAAGGGTTTCATTCTGCCTTTTTAAGCTTTTATATCATTACTGTGGTAGTCATACTCACTGGTATTATTACTGGTAAACATTTCCTTCTATTACTGTAGTACCAGTAATAACACCCGTTCTTGGAAAGGGATTGCAATGCTTGGACAGTGGGTGGCAGTGGTGGCATAGGCTTACTGATGAGATAGGAGACACAAAAAAGCAAACCAAAAAAAAAACATGGCACGACTTTGACCCATGAACTTTTGACTAGGCGAAGCATTCCAGCTTTTGTTGCAGCAAATTCATAACAACAACTGGCGGTTTAAAGTTTTACAACTTTAATTCATTTAAAAGAATATAAAGCCTCTTTTGATATAAACATTTATTTTTAAAAAATAAGGGTGTGTGGGCGGGGNCAGATTTCAGTGATGTTAATGCATTTGTAATAAAATGCATTGACTCAACATGAACGCGTCCGTTTCAAGCCAAGAGAGTAAGCGTTGGGTGGCAACCGCTGGGGTTTGCTAAATATGTCTCCAGGAATGTTAAGCCTTTTCTGAGAAACAAACCCCCCCCTAGCTGGCTAGCTGCCACGTCCGGGTTGATCTGTGTTTTTGTAACAGGACCAGTGACTCTCGATATAGTTGGTAAAATGGACTTCCCGTCAGTTATTTCTGGTAGGCCGGGATAAAAGAATCGGTTCTCGATCAACCGGATGAACGAGTGCACCAGGTAATCGGTTCTGCCAATTCGCTTTTCAGGGGATTCTTTGTCTCTCTGTAAGTCACATTGTGAGTCTGTTCTCAGGAAAGAATCGATGTGTTATATAAAAATACGCTAATAATACGCATCCCTATTTAATCTCCGGCTTGCATTTTTTTTTTTTAACATTACTCACTAGCTAGACTACCTCTGAACTTTGAAACTTTTACTCTTCAGTCTTATCTGTAAATTGTCTTACCACTGAAATGTGTTACTTATAATAGTAATATGTCTAAAGAGACCTTTTCATGTCAAAATTTTACCCATTTAAATCTGCTTTATAATATTTATCTCAGGGAAAAAAAAGAAAGTTTACGGCTATTCTTATCATTTTTAGAATTTAAATTCTTATATTCATCTGTTGGCTATAGTGATGGTGTAATATTTCGAATTCCGGAGACTTGAGATAGGCCTACTTTTGTAAATCAGACAATCTATATACGTACTGTAGACTCTCAGTTGCATTCAGACCATAATGCCAGTTCTGACCAGGAGGGTCTTCGAAACTGGAGCACCAGTTTACACACTGATATCATACGAATCTAAAAATGGTTGCCATAAACGAGTCAGAAAGAACCGTTTCGGTGATTCTGATTTTAAACTGGCTATCCGAACACTCGATTTTTTTTTTTTTTAACCGTACTTGGTTAACTTGCTGTTTTATCTGGATTTCATCCAGGCGTCGGAGATTAGTCATAGACGGTAATCGACTGTTTTAGCCTGTGGGAGGAGGTCATATAAAACTCGTATGGGGACGAGAGCCAAGGGCATAATGATACCCGGGGCAGGTCCAAGTGGATCTAGCGACTGTAATTAGACATGCATTATTGAAGCACCTCAGCAGTTCTGTCTTCTCTTGTTTGAAGAATAAGAAACACGGCTTCAGAAAGACATATTAGTGAAACGGTAAACTAATGTTTTTGCATTTTTTTTCCTTGCAGACCATCTCACACGTAGCTGAGCGCGTAGTTTGATCACTGGAATTATGGCTTGGAAAGCCTTCATGAGACGAGGTATGTAATGCTTGTCCCTGTTCATGTTATTGTTACAGCTGATGTTGATGTTGTTGTTGTTTGTTGTTGTTGCTGATGTTGTTGTTGCTGCTGCTGTTGTTGTTGTTTGTTTGTTTGTTTGTTTGTTTGTTTGTTTGTTTGTTTGTTTGTTTGTTTGTTTGTTTGTTTGTTTGGTTGGTTGGTTGGTTGGTTGGTTGGTTGTTTGGTTGGGTGTGTGAGCTGAGTATTATATAATTTTTATTTACTTCTGAACTTTATGTAAACCGCTCAGAGCCTGTATGTATCGGGATGAGCGCTACATAAAATAGAGCTATGCACGTATTATTATTATTATTATTAGTAGTAGTAGTAGTATTGTTTTGTTACGCTAGTATTGATTGTAGATGAGAGAGCGGTACTGGCATCAGATGTGTTATAATGAAAAGAATCTAGACTATATCAGCAAAATATATTTGATTTGACTTTTCACATTGTGGGGGAGATATATTTTAATTGTCTTTGAAATCCAAGTGTGGAATTTGGACAGGTTGACAGAAAATGGAGTATTCAGATAGATAGATAAGATAGATAGATAGATAGATAGATAGATAGATAGATAGATAGATAGATAGATAGATAGATAGATAGATAGATAGATATGGACGGACGGACCTTCAGACAGACAGACAGACGGGGGCCCTGGACAAGATTGTTACTATTCTGCAATTCACATGTATTCTACAAATATAAGTGAAAACTATATTCTTTACATTGTTTGGTTCTCTCGGAATCTTTGAGACATCATTAGCACACATTACTTATAAATGTGGGTTACCATACTGCTGTGATATACCGACCAATGTTGGTCATGGTGAAGATTCATTCTCTTCTTTTTCTTTTTCCTGTTTTCAACAGAGCACTATGAAGTGGATGAATCCATGACAGGAGAGGCAGGCCTGCGGGAATCTGTGATTGTCTGTGTCAAAAATTCAGGACACAAAAACTTCAGAAGAATCGTTGAATTCAGCGAAGAAGATCTCCCTAGTAACTGCCGGGATGAAGATATCTTGAAAATGATAAAAGCTCAGGTCGCCATGACTGTGCGAGTGACGGCAAAAAAGGACAATAACAACAGCTGTGAGCCCAGCAGTGCCAGACAGGGTATTTCTCCATCCGGCGGCAACCTTGATAATCTGAAGACAGGAACTGGATGGGTATATCAAGTGAAGAAGAGTCCCGAGAGTGACAACCAACTGTGTGAATGTGAAACTTGCAAATCATCTGGCCAACCCCAGAGACTTGCGGGCGAGATTGGGATAAAGACAGCAGCTCACGTGGTGGACAGTACATATGTGACTTGTCATTTCGACTACGACTCACCTGAAACAAACCTTGAACAAGTTCCCACACTCTGCGGGATGGAAATAATGTACAATGACAAAACTGTTGACTGGTGTAAGATGAATTTTATGACGCATGATAAAGACTTTCTGGAGAGAATTTTCAATGTGTGGAGCAACTTTAAAGATCTGCTGACAAGAGTAAGCACTAAGTATGAAAATGGCCATTATGATTCTGATGGCTCCAAACCCAAGTTAACCGTGATAGTATCACACCCTCATGGCTGTGAAAAGCAAGTGGCAATCGGGAGGTGGATCGATAGGCTGGAGACCCCTAATGATGCGGAAATGACACAGTACACATATAACACACCAACCTGCCGAGGCTGTAGCGGAGCTTTGGTGAACATACTGGGAAGAAGCCGCTTTCAGTGTTGCCATCCCCACTATGGAAAAACTGAAATTCCAGAACTGAATTTAAGTGGAGCTGCATTGGACAAGAAAGCTGAAAGGTGAGTGAAGAATTCAAATGTTGAGTAGATAACAAATGAGTTTCATGCCGAGTTTGTACCTGAGTAAAATTAATTTTTTTAAGAATCCAGCCTGTTGATGGAATAATATCCTGGTGGATAAAAGCAGCTTTCAATGTTGCAACTATAAATCAAATATATAAGGAAATTGCTAGGATGACACGAAGAACTGACAAAGCAAAGTCATATCACATTTAGAGAGGCCCTATGTCCCATAATTTGGTTTCCATTTCAAGAGAGACTTAGACTCATTTGTCTTATCTTGTATAGTCTTTCATGATATTCATTTTATAATGATCCTTGTCTGCACAGTCTGCCTCTTCTGGAAGATTTCCACTTGGGCGCCGTTCCGAATCTGAAACTGAAGGACTTGGTGCACCATGTGATGGAATTTGCAGAGGATGAACGTGGCGCACCGTAAGTTTGTAGTCTGGATGATGATTGGTTGAAAATGATGTGCCATAAGTATGGAATGTAAATATCTGGATGGTGGTTAGTTGCATATATGGTGTTGACCAATCTTATTTCTCTTTTATGTGTATTTTTTTTTTAGGAAGGAAGTTTAAGGCTGAGAAAGAAAACACTATCATGCAGGATAATGAACTTTACTGGTGAATTGAAACGCCTATTAGATATGTGTTGGTTACAAAGACATTATAATATTAATAAATTAGTATTATAACCTCTTTGGTTTAATATGTTTTTTGTGGAGACAAGACCTCTGCAAGCAAAAGAGGGCAGGAGCTAGCAACATTACTTGTGGCAGTAGACAGAGGTAACTTTAGTTTGATACATTTTGTATGAATTGGCACACAAGGTTGCGTATCATTGGCTTAATTGTTGACACAGATTAGTGCACTATTGCAGATGTATATACATGTATTACAGTATGTCACAAAAGTGGAGAAACAAACGAGTGGAATTTTCCTCAGTTATGCATACACAACATACTTTGGAACAGTGGCATAAATTATGCAATTATTTGATCAGTCCAAGATACTTTTGTGATATAATATGTAAAGTTCAGTAAATGGCGTTAGCTTTCTAACTTTTATCTTTTTCATCATTTTAGATCTTAATCGAATCATGAAGTTTATGAAAAGTTCCTGAACTGTTTGTAATATTACACTAATTTTCCAGGTTTATAGTGGAGCAGTTGGAACATGCTACAGATGAAGAAAAGGCTCTGGTACTGCAGGAGATCCAAGACACATACTTTCTCATGACCAGTGAACATGGTCATCAGGTCTTTGCGAAACTTTTCGAGGTGGGCTCAGATGTGCAGAAGAGGGAGCTGGCAGAGAGAGTTAGACGCAGTTTTCTACGGCTTGCCAGCGATGAGCATGGTAGCAAAGTGATCCAGAAAGCCTTTGAGTCCATGGCACCTGATACAAAGGTCAGGATGCAGTTCTGCATGGTGTAAATGTAAAAAAAAAACAACTCAACAAAACACACTCTCAGCTATTTCACCATTTAATTTTTCTAATTAGCAAGTATCTTCCTGTTTAAAGTGTCTCTGTCTTCAAGCATGAGGTTGTTTCTTGTACAAGTTTTAGGGCAGTCTTTTTCCTGGAGAGTACAAAATAATTGTAGTCAGTGGTTTGTTGTTTTTTTTTCTGGAAGAAAGAGTGTATTTATCCCAGGATAATAAAATTCCAAGGCCAATGTTATTTGCCTAGAAAAACATGCTATGTTCCTTTAGTGTTTGTTTTCTGGCCACATCAGTTATTCAAAACTTTCATCATATAGTAAGCTCAGCAGTAAGATATAAGATATTTACTCCTTACAACCAGTATGTACAGAAAACTTTCATTTTTTTGAGGGGTTTGATAACCTGGGTCGGGGATGCTTAGGCCTTGACTAAATTCACTGTCATTTTGTTGAGGATGTGATATATTAGCAGAAGTAGAAAGAACCTGCAGGGTTAGTTAGATAATAACTAGCTCAGCCTAATGATTTACTCATTTTCTTTTTTTTCTGTGAAGTATAAACCGAAGGGCTCAAGTTCAAGTGGCCGCTGAATCGGAAAAATAAAGGAAAGTGAAGTAAAGTTGTGTGAAGTATACGATAGTGTGAGCTAGACTGGAATTTGAATTTGTTGCCAAATATTCTCATTTTCTATTACTGCTCTATCTTAGATCAAGTGTGTGAAAGAGCTGCCTAAACATGTCATTGAATATGTGAAAGATCCATACGGGAACTGTGTGGTCCAGTGGTGTTTGGAGACTGTGGACTGTGAACACTTGCAGTTTGTCTTTGATGACCTTAAAGGAAAGGTTGGTTTATCTCAAATTTTAAAAAAGGCTACTGTCACTCTTAGGATAGACACTCTCAGTCTTAACTGGTCCTTGAATTTTGTCTCATACTTAAACTTGCTTTGAACCCGACCACACTGCAACAAAACAGTTTTGTTTTGACTTTTTGTTGGTTTTGGTATGTGAGGTCGATGTTCAGTTCCGTGTTCTTTATTTTAAAGATGGAACTAAACATGAAAGAAACAGTTTGTGTTTGAGCATTGATGATTGCCATAAGAAAGCAGAAACTGAAAAGAAAATTTTGGAATTGCCCCATCAATAGCCAAAGATTGCTAAAGGGACAATTTTATACTCTGTATGAAGAACTGAGAGCCTACCCAGAGAAATTTTTCAATTACCATCATACAGTATCGGCTTGTTTTGAACAATGTTGATGAAGTGTTCCATCCAATTCGGTTTAACAATCCAAGCTGAGAAGGTAGCGTGTATAGCGTGTAGTGCAGAGTAAGCCTACATACTACATAACCAAACTGTTGTGTCTGATTGCAGGAGGTTTCTCTTTCTGCTCACAGACTATGAGAAAATGTCATTCAGACTGTTGCCTTCATCCACAGATGAGCGACCTTTCAACTGATGAGCACAGCAGCCAGTTTGTACAATATATTCTGAAACATTGCCCTGAGAGACTTCAAGACAGCTTGCTGGAGGAACTCTATGAAAAAGTGTTCGATCTTGCACAGGACTGTTATGGAGCCAAAGTCATTC
>JAWQUT010001539.1:11394-22173 GCA_033807755.1 Ellobium chinense
ACACACACACACACACACACACACACACACACACACACACACACACACACACACACAGAGTGATAATGTATGTACAGCTAACATTCTTGTGCTATTTCTGAGGCTTGTTATAGTATTCATAATAATTATATCTCTACGGACTTGTAACACGGATACTGCGAACTGTTTTTATCTTTCTCTGACCGCTTTATTTTCATGTATGCAAGTATGATTAGTGCATTAAATGTGGATAATTATGATATTTATGGATATATATGGAAGAAGGATGGAAGTGGAGACTGAATATGAACAGCTGAACATATGCTTGAGTCTCCCCCCTGACCATCCAGCATGGAGGACATTCTAGCATACCACATGTGCAAAACAGACAGACTTGCGGTCTGATGAAGACCCCGGGGAATAATTATTTCTTTTCTTATTTTTATATTTTAACCACCTCCATCCCTCAAACAGCAATGTTGTCTCTTCTACAGTCATAACCCTCTATATTCCCCACTATTTTGATGCTGGATATGCGCCCTTGTATCAAAACACAATACGCCTGGATTAACTACGGATCCTTAAATATTGACAGTGACGTAAATTGCCGCCACAAATAGAGGAAGTACTTAAAAAAACTCCCTTTCACTGGCCCCTAGTCATATGTGCATTATGACCTAAATAGAAATTAGTGAGGCGTGAGACCGGATCTGCTTTATCAAGTATAAAGAGAGAGATAGAGAGAGAGAAAGAGAGAGACAGAGACAGAGAGAGAGAGAGTGAGAGAGAGAGTGAGGGGGGGAAAGAGAAAGAAAGAGAGAAAGAGAGAGAGAGAGAGAGAGAGAGAGAGAGAGCAGAAAGGCAGACACACACAGAGAGAAGGAGACAGAGAGACAAAGGCGTTAGAGAATAGATTTTTATAAATCTATTTTCTGACCAATGAGAAGACAGGGTTAAGCATCAGTTCCGGGTTGGGTTCAAGGCCTACTGAAAACATCCTTGTACTCTACGTGTGATAATATAGTCAGAGTAATTAATAATAAAAAATAATCACTTCAAAAGTGCAGACACTGGATGTGATGAGCTACAGTATAAAAATAACCCTTCATGATCAGAGTAAGCACAGCACACTGCACTCACAACAAAAGCAGAAGTCGTGAAATCACGTAAGAGAACGTCTCTTTTCAGCTTTGAAATATGGACCAAAAGGTCTCAGTACTTGGCGTTCTGATTCTGGCAGTCTTCGGTTCGTATGTACAACTTGGTAAGTAGATTCTCTCAGTAGGAAATAGACATTAGTATTAGGATTTCTATCCACAATGCTGTCTCACTTTGTGCTCTGACGTTAACTAGGGGGAAACTCCCTAAAACATCAATGATGTTACCTGTGGTTACTATCACTGTGTAAATTTAGAGAGCATTAATTTGTGCAGTTGTCTTAGAATGCGTCATCTGGAATCAATAATGAGATAATGATTCTCTCTGTTAAAGCAAAAACAACAACAACAACAACAACACAACAACAACAACAATAATAATAATATTAATAAAAATGATATTGTTTTTAAAAATATAGACACTCTCAAAACTGTTGCATAAAACATTTTATAATAATAATAATAATAATAATAGAATTCTGCATAAAGCATTCCCTCTCTCACTTAATTGTATTTACACTTGAAATCTAAGGCGTATTGGTCGGTGGAAATATTTGCAATAGTTTGGGACTTAAAGTAACTAGACATTTTGAGGTTTTCTGCCGGATCAGTTTTTGACTGATCATAACGGATATTGACGGTGATGACGGACGATTACGGATGATTACGAAGACGGATGATGATGGATGATTACGGATGATAACGAAGACGGATGATGATGGATGATTACGGATGATGACGGACGATGATGGTCGATGACGGATGATGACGGATGATGACGGATGCTGACGGGTGATGATGGACAGCGACCGATGATGAGGATCACAGATGAAGGCGGGCGATGCTGATGATGACGAACAATAACGGAAAAGCATGGACAGTGACAGTAATAAAGCCTAATATCCAGGTTGAGTCTTATCTTATCATTGGTCTAAATTTTTATGTTAAATCCCTAACGTTTCGTGTCAGATCAAACACGCTTGACCTAGAACAAGATTTATACAAAAGACATATGAGTGAGTCTGATATATGTAAAATGTGCAGATGTGATGTCGAGAATATATACCATTTCGTTCTTTTATGCCCCTTTTTAAAATGAGGAACGAGTTAAAAAGATTAATGTCTTACAAAAAGAACTCTTAACAAATCTCCAAATATTTGAAACGTTCATGTCATTCTCCCCATTTTCCAAGTTACTAATTTTATTAGGAGACATGGACATCGACCGATGATGACGAACGATGATATATCTGCTCCCGATTTTAAGGGGTTGTCTGTAAATAAATAAAATAAATTATTGCTTTCGCCTCAATGACAAAATGTATTAATTGTTAACGCTCCTTTCGCTAACTCAGTTCATGAATACTCACAAATAATCAGGCTAGCCAGCAGGCAATTTGTTAACGAATTTAAACATCAGTTAAATAAAGTTTCAGTTCAAGATCATTCAAATCAATTTCATAATAAGTGTATCAGATAACCTGGTTTTGACTTAACCGAGTGCCATCGTATTGTCTGTTTGCTCTTGAATTTTTTAAATCCCTGCGGTTTCCACATCTTCCTATCTCCCTAGTCAAATTTTCTGCTTCACCAATCGGTGTAAGCTTTTAGCACTATTGTTCACACTATGCGCAAGTGTCTGCTCATTACTATTACTTTAGGAAAAAGATAGATCTTGCCAAAGACGCTGCTGAGGTATAACACTTGGTGAAAGCAAGATGTTTTATTTGACAGCTATAATCAAGGTTTTCTCCCACTGCCATCTTTATGCGTCAGTATGTGGATGTCAGAAGTGGAAGGTTTTGATGGACTTCGGTGAGCCCGTGACTAGTTGTGAGCCAAACAAGACGCATTAATTAAATTAAAATATTGCTGCTGTTATTATCGTAACAATGAAACTTTAACAAACAAATATACTATAAAGTATTGCTGTTGCTCTTGTTATCTCTCATTGTGGAATCTCTTACATTAAAAACTCGCTTTCTGATTGTAATGCCACGGCCCTGAGCTTCTAGATCTAATCTGTACTTCTGTATTCACAAAGTCAAATTTATGAGCCTGTCCCACTGAAATTTGAGTTCGTGAAGTCCAGCAATATTACTTCACTTATGCTAACAAGTGGCATTTAGTATTAAAAGTTACTTAAATTCACTATGCTTACGTTTTTACCCTCTCCCCTTGCCCCCCCCCCCCCCCCCCCCCCCCCCNCCCCTTTTTCAAACACACATCAGCATGTCCTACGTTAATTAGAGTTAAACAATTTTAACATTTTGGGATAAATCGGAAGCAGAGTTGCCAGACTTGGCTCTTTGGGAACCAAACATCAGATCTGGATCTTTTTAAAAGTCCTTGACTCCCAAATAACTGGCTGGCATGTTGTTTTTTTTTTTTTGCTTTAGCTCCAAGCTGACTACTTTCCTAAACAAAAAGTACTTGCATTTCCCTGTAAATCGGAAGCAGAGATGCCAGACTTGGCTCTTTGGGAACCAAACATCAGATCTGGTTCTTTTTAAAAGTCCTTGACTCCCAAATAACTGGCTGGCTCTTTTTTTTTTTTATAATTTGCTTTAGCTCAAAACTGACTACTTTCCTATACAAAAAGTACTTGCATTTCCCTGTAAATCGGAAGCAGAGTTGCCAGACTTGGCTCTTTGGGAACCAAACATCAGATCTGGTTCTTTTTAAAAGTCCTTGACTCCCAAATAACTGGCTGGCATTTTTTTTTTTTTGCTTTAGCTCAAAACTGACTACTTTCCTATACAAAAAGTACTTGCATTTCTCTGTAAATCGGAAGCAGAGATGCCAGACTTGGCTCTTTGGGAACCAAACATCAGATCTGGTTCTTTTTAAAAGTCCTTGACTCCCAAATAACTGGCTGGCTCTTTTTTTTCTGCTTAAATCAAAACTGACTACTTTCCTATACAAAAAGTACTTGCATTTTCCTGTGTGTGGTATTTCAACTGATCAGGCTTCTGTCACAATTGCCAGATGAACTATCTCTGTTTTTAGTTTACAATAATTTCTTATTGTGTTGCTCTAATGTATGTAGAAATGTTTATGATAATCCCAAAACCCACATGCAATGTATATTTATTACGTCAAATGAGTAGGTACTTTCCAGACATGATGTAGCTCATTTTTGGTTCCTTATGCGATTTGACCCAATCGAAAAAAAACAAGCCTGGCAAACTTGATCGGAAGCTCACAAAGTTCGTTTGTGGTTTCAGACTTGTCTAGGATAACACCTTCCGTTGACACAAATTAACATCCTGTTACATGCGATCTCCGAGAGACTGCCCCTTTCTTTCTCAAAATTGGAAATGAGAAAATCTAACAAACGCAGCCCTCGCGTGATCGATGGATATTTAGCTAAAATTAGGCCTTTTCGCTCGTACGTTACTCGTACAATCTTCTCAGCAAAGTCGACTCAAAGCTTACCTTCTTTCGGCATTCGAACATTAGAACACGCAAAGAAGGAAAGTTAGGGATTTNGGGGTGGGAGAAGGGGGAGCAGATTTTCACGATTTTGACATCTAATGGCGACAACAAATCTCTCTCACCTAATCTCTAAATACACATTTTCATCTATTCAGTTACAGATAAGCTGAATTTTATGAGTTGCTGACGCCTTCAAACGCTGTCCAAAATTTACAAAAAAAAAGACATCATGCAAGCACAGAACTAAAATGCTATCAGACTTTCGCACAAATTTAACAAAATAATATATATATGTACCAGTACTACGTCATGTGAATAAACCTACAAGGCGTAAGTACAGTAAATTATTTCGCCCCTATATTCCGTTGGATTATTCGATCACCACATCAATGGATACGTGTCATGCTCTTTTGGCGACACAAGTTTAAAGTGCCACTAAAGTACTTTTATGGTATAGTGCACGGAATCCTGTGAAATTACTATTTTAACATGCATCAGTGATTCAAACTTCCTACTGAGCATCTCAAACCCATCAAATCTAACGCGTTTCGAAGAAATCACAAAGAATAACACAATATGCCCTCCTGTGTTAGCGTCACCGCTGCTCGCCTCGCCAGAAATGCGTGACGTCACCAACGCCGCTGTACATGCCTCAAGGCTATTACGCGTCGGGCTCAGGGCTATTACGCGTAGCACTGCACTCAGTAGGGCTCGCTCCCAAGTGGAAACAATGGGTTATTGTTGTGCGATCAACTGTAAATCTTTCCCAACACACTTATTTTGCCGAGTTAGTGGCCGAGGGTACCGTACTGCACGTGGAGGCATCTGTTTAAGTAAACACTGATGTGGACATGCATGCTAGCAAAGTTAGATCTAGATCGAGACTAGTCTACTAAGTTGAGAGTAGTCTAGACTAGCACTTGGTCAACAATACAGAGAGCTAAACTGTGACAGAATGCTTGCTTACCATTCCTGAACTGGTGGTCCAATAGTCTTCTCCTCAGTTATATCCTCGTCATGTGTTTTTCGGCGCAGGGGCTCGAACTGATACGGCTCGATCGGTGCTGCCATTGTTCTCGATCGAAAACACCGCTACTTCCGCGCTGACGTGACGTTTCCGGTACGGTTTTTCGGGTGCTTTTCGGCGATTTCGCAAAATGTCGAAAATAACTCTAGTAATTTTCTTACAATTTCAGAATAAGTTAAAAGTTGTAAAATTGATTTCAAAATATTTTTTTTTAGCAAAAATGATGACTTTTGATCTAAAACTTGATATTGAAAATATAAAAACTGTCGGAAATCACATTTTTTCTAGCACTTTAGTCGCACTTTAACCCCTTGAAGAAACAACATAGCGCCAATGACTCTTAAGTAAAATTTCCATCAACGTCAACTACTTATTTACTCACTGACCACTTGGATAAAATACTGCCGACAACGCTGCTAATGTAAAAGACTGGGTAAAGTAGCCTAATATATTGTTGCTGACATGTAGAATCGAGGTTTTCTTGAACTGCCTACATTGTAAGTCGGAAAGATCAGTGTCGGAATCTGGAGGTTTCGATGAACATTTGGGGGTCATGATGCCATCCAGGTCGGACTTATAAAAGTAAAGCCTTGTTGTTGTTATTATCCGTATAAGCATGAAAATTTGGAAAACAAAGCAAAAGTATGGCTTTTATTTTTTTTGTGACTATAAAAGTTTAAAAACAAAAGTAAAAGATTGCTGTTGTTATTGATGTATGAAACTTTAGCAAAGTATTGCTTGGCAAAAGATAAAGTATTGCTGTTGCTATCGTTTTATCCGATTCTCGAGCCTTTCATACCTGTACTCCAAAAACTAGCCTTCTCTTTACAAAGCTTTGGCCCAGAATTTCTAGATCTGGACTATACGTCTGTTTTCATAAACTCGAAACTATTAACTTGTCCCACTGAGATCTGGGGTCATGAGATTCCAACAATAATACTTCATGTTATGGTAACAAGTAGCAGTTAGTATTAAATTTCTGCGAACTTTATTTTGGTTACCTTTTTGTCCACAGCTGCTGCCGCAGATTCCAGTGTTGATCTACCACCTGTCACGTGTCTTATCTTCTGCTCACCACCTCTGGTGGAGATCAATTGCAAATGCGTGAATCTCAGCGATATCTTATCACCTACTGAGCCCGATTGTCCGCGTCTTAATTGTCTATTACGCCTCATCCCTTGCGCCGTGTACAAGAAAGACACCAATGGTTGCCCAACCTGTCAGTGCCAGTGCTTCAGACTCAACATCTGTCCAAAGGGATGTCTGCATGGAATAGAGCGTGGTCTAGACGCCGATGGATGTCCCACCTGCAAATGCAAGCCATGTCCAGTACGTCCACCTGTGTGTCTCAACCATTGCTTGTATGGATACGTCTTGGACAAGAATGGGCGTCCTACCTGTCAGTGCAAGCCTGGAACGATTGAAGATATAATAAATCGACTTCCCCATTGGTAGCTTATGAAGCTATGCAAAAGAAATTAAAGACATGACAACAAACCAGGCCCGCGGAAGAATCATAATCATCCACTAAAAGGCTTACTTCAATAAAAAAAAAAAATGTATTCCAGAAAAAAACGTCATACCTATAACAATCAAACCGTATCCAATTTCCAGCATAATTACTGTATTCTAGAAATTTCAGGAATAAAGATCAGGGAAGTTTTCGGTAAAAACAACTCAGGTTGTTGCTGTTGCAATACGTGTATGTGTTCTTTGTTACATAAACAGTGACCGTATGAAAAATTCTTGCGATAATTAACGTACCGCGTTAACTATAGTAAATACTATTAATGTTTTGGAAGTTTTCTGTGGTTACCATAGTGCTTTGAGTAATGTAAGGATTTTGATTACGGCCGTTGGACTGACACTTTTCTCTCTGCTTGTCATGAAAACAGTAAGAAAGTTATTGTCCCTTGTTCAAAGAGTAATGATGATGTAGACTACAAGTTGTATGTACAATACTGTCTTAACTTTGTATTCTGGTGGTAGCTTGAAGAAACATTATTGATGTTTTTGGGGTTTCATGTAGTTACCACCAGCGCGCGAAGTTCGACGGCATTGTGTATACAGCCCCAGATCTACAGACTTTGAAGTGCTTACAGTGATGTGGTTGAGAAGGTTACAGGCCTGTAAGGCTTACAGTGATGTGGTTGAGAAGGTTACATGCCTGTAATAATACTTTCACTTTTGGGTCTTACAACTTAGGGGATATATTTCATCTCCCCTTTTCCCTCTTTTGGCATGCCCTGCTTCCAGTAATAAGGGCTCCAGGGGGGAAATTTTGATATCATGGGAATCTGTGTCCATTTCACTTTATTTTACCAGGCACTATTTAGCCCTGGAACTGCCAGGTCAAGGGTGTGCTCAGGGGGAAGAGGGTTTGGCATTGACCAGTGAAAAATGTAGGCTCTGTTTACAAATAGCAATCAAGCTCAAAATTTCAATGGGCTTGCTAGGGTTGGGTAGGTCTTAAAATTTGGGCCATATAATGAGCCTTAATCTAGTATTGGTTCAATCCCATTACAGGTCTGTAACCTTAAGAACACTGTTCTGAAATACAAACAATGTAACGTTTTCCTCTGGAATGAAAATAAAACTGCACCCACAAGACAAGTACATTAAATCATATTTTTGCCCAAGTAACACATTAGCATACGAAAGAATGTTGATTATTGCATTGCGTCCAACAATATACGCTTTTCGCTTTTTAAAAAATATATCACCGTGTTGCTTTAATCAGTCTTGGTTAAATTTTGCATAGCCTCATCTTTCAAGTTGCCTTAACTATAAACAATTTTCTGACGTTGATAGAATTTGAAATAAATGTTTTTTTTTCATAAAGTTATATAAAAAAAAAACAACAACAACTCAGCAGCAGCGAAATGGTGATCATTAGCTTCTTTACAGTTTTATACGGTGCGACGTGTGGACACAAAACCTTCGTAGTCGCAAAGACGCTTGTTGTGTGTAAATGCATTGCATGTTTTAGGTGAGGTGTTATACTGCAAAGTTTAAAAAGTAGTCTGACCTTTTAGAAGACCGAAGCGAATTGTGATCATAACTTAAAAAAGGCAATGGATTCCTTCCGATGCCACCAATTCTCTAGACATGACATCGCAATGGGTTACGTTCTAACAACTGATGACCTTGTTTCTTGATCATGACGTCTCATTTTAATGTTGGTTTCCTATAGATTTCGCTGGAAACTGGCGTTCCTTTGCGGAGAATTTATAACAAACTGGAAGAAGGGTGGGAGACAGTGGACTCCACAAGACGCACTAATGATCACCAGTTTGCTGCTGCCGAGTTTTTTTATATAACTTTATGAGGAAAGCTTTTTTTTCTATTCAAACTCTATCAAGGTCAAAAAACAGTTTCTAGTTAAGGCAAATTAAAACAGGATGCTATGCATTAATGCAAATTTGACCATGAGTGATCGAAGCAAACCGGTGATATTCTCCCCCCAAAAAAACCAACCCCGAAACTGAATTATTGCTGGAAGGACTATACTTACTTATTCCATTCATCTGTCCACCTATCCTTCCATCTATCCATCCATCCAACCATTCATCCATCCATCCATCCATCCATCCATCCATCCATCCATCCATCCATCCATCCATCCATGTCCATCCTTTTGTCCGTCCGTCCGTCTGTCCTTCCTTTTTTACCTACATTCCTTCTTTCCCGCCTTCCTTCTTTCCTTTCTTCCGTTCGTCTGTCCACTACAACTGTCAATCGAATGGAGGATTAATCACTATGTCGCTTCTACAGCAAAATGAATCAACTTATCAACATGTTACAAATATTATAATGTTTGTAGTTTCGTTCAAATAAATGACATACCAAAAACTAGGCCGACCGAGGCCAACACGTGGCTAAAAAGGCCAGAGCTGCCCACTTTTAACAAAAAATACTTTGCAGCTCAGTTTTCCGCTCCCAAAGCCTGTTTACCAATAACTATGAGCATTACTCAATCATTCACAGTTTGGAGCCTCACTTTACATTGATAGCAAATTTAAGCACGTATAATTTTGTCCTTTTATTTTGTAAAAACGGTTACCACCTCCATCCCTCATAGAGGAATTTTGTCTCCTCTACGGCCTCTACTTCTGGAGTTTTATTTTAAAAGATCGCATACCCCATTATTTTATTCCTGATAGATATACGGTCTTTTAATAAAGTAAAAAAAAAAACCAAACGCCAGGATTAACTTCGCATCTCTAAGTACAGTTAGTGACGTAAATTGTCGCCTAAATTGTCGCATATTAAAAAACTCCGTTATGGTGGCCCTTAAGCTCAAAGAACAATCGTGTGACATAATACTTTGCGTTATGACCTAATTCGAAATCAGTAAGACGTGAAACAGGATCTGTTTTATCCAGGATAAGACAGAAAGAAAGAAAGAGAGAGAAAGAGAGAGAGAGAGAGAGAGAGAGAGAGAGAGAGAGAGAGACAGAGAGAGAGAGAGACAGAGAGAGGGAGATTAGAGAATTGTTTTTCATAAATCTGTTTTTAGACTAATAGGAAGACAGAATTCACACCACTTCCGGGATGGGGTGACTGCGTATGGAAAACATCCTTTTACTCTACCGTGATAAATATTATTGTCACACCTATCAATAATGACTTCAACGCTTTGAGGACAGCAAAGTGTTAACTCTAGAGGCGATGAGCTACAGTATAAAAGTAAACCTTCATGATCAGAATCAGCATAGCACACTGCACACACAGAAAAAAACCACCCAAAACACCAGAAGTTGCGCAATCACGTAAGAGAACAACTCTTTTCAGCTTTGAAAAATGGACCATAAGGTCTCAGTACTTGGCGTTCTGATTCTAGCAGTGTTCGGTTCGTATGTACAGCTTGGTAAGTAGATTCTCTCCCTAGGAAATAGACATTAGTATTAGGATATGTATCCACAATGCAGTCTCATTTTGTGTGTTGACTTTACTACTACTACTACTACTACTATTACTACAATTACTACTATTACTACTACTACTACTACTACTACTTCTGCTACTACTACTACTACTATTACTACTATTACTACTACTACTACTACTACTACTACTATTACTACTACTACTACAACTACCTCTGCTACTACTACTACTACTACTACTACTAATAATAATAATAATAATAAAAATAACAACAGATCTGCAACACAA
>JAWQUT010001541.1:0-22076 GCA_033807755.1 Ellobium chinense
AAAATTGATCATCGCCGCACGGGTTAAAAAGGGTGGACAATCAAAAATCCTACTTGCCAGCATAGTACATTCCAATCTGTAAATAACGATTTTTGGCCAATTTAGAAATACAATTTGGCCTGAATATGCATAAAATTCTGGACACAAAGTTGTCCACTTGCCAATTTGGCATTTTGAAGCCAAAAATCTAATATCTTTGTTAGGTTTTTCAAAACATACGAATTAAACCTACTGTTAATTTTTTTTAAATGTCCATCACAAATCCTACTTGGTAGTCTGGCATTTTTGAGTCTCAAAATAAAGAATTTTGCCCAATTAAAAAAAAACAACAAGAAATTGGCTTAATGATGCAGAAATCTCGGCCAAAAAGTTGTTCACTTGCCAGTTTGGCATTTGAAACAAAAAAATGAAGATTTTGGGAAAGTCTTCAGGAAATACGTATTCGACTTAGTATTATTACAAAATATGGTCATCAAGAATCCTACTTAAGAGTATAGCACATTGTAATGTGTAAATAAAAATGTTTTCCCAATTATAAAGAAAAATGCAATTTAACCCTAAAAATGCATAAGATTCTATCCAAATAGTTGTCCACTTGGTACCTTGACATTTTGAATCCTAAAAATGAAGCTTTTTTGGTGGGTTTTCAGAAAATACCGATTTGGCCTACTATAATTTTTTTTTAATGGCCATCAAAAATCCTACCTCCCAGTGAAGAATAAAAAAAGTATGAAAATTAAGATTTTTTGGGGCTAAATTAAAAAAAATAGATAATTTGGCCTGAAAATATATAAAATTCGGGCCAGAAATTTCTGAAATTGCCACTATTGGAATTTTTAAAAAGTTTAAATATAATTTAGAAGTTTTGGCGGGTTTTCAGAAAGTACCAATTCGGCCTCCTCTTATTAAAACACTTAGTGATCAAAAATCCTACTTGCCAGTGTAGCATATTCCAGTCTGAAAATGAAACCTTTTGGCCAATTTGAAAAAAAAATACAATTTGGCCTGAATTTTCATCAATCTCTAGCCACAAAGTTGTCCATTTGCCAGTTTGGCAATTGAAGCCAAAAACAAAAAAAATGAAGATTTTGGGATGGTGTTCAGAAAATACGTTTTCGGCCTACTATTATCCTACTTGCCAGTATACTTTTTTTGCCAATGAGGAAAAATACAATTTCGTCTGACAATGCATAAAATTCTGGCCATAAATTTGTCCACTTGCCAGTTTGGAATTATAAAGCCAAAAACTAGTTGTATTTTTTTTTCGAGTTTTCAAAAGATACCAATTCAACCTACTTTTATTTTAAAAAGATGGCCATTAAAAACCCTACTTGCTAGACTAGCATGTTTTAGTCTCAAAAATAAGATGTTTTGCCAAATTTCAAAAAAAAATACAATTTGGCCTCAAAATGCATCAAATTCTGCCCACAAATTGTGCAATTTCCAGTTTAATATTTCAAAGCCCAAAAATTGAACATTTTTTCCGAGTTTTCAGAAAAGGCTAATTTGTTGTATTATTATTAAAAAATATGACAGGCAAAAATTCTACCTTTCAGTGTAGCATTTTCTTAAAATTAACATTTTTTGTCCAATTAAGAAAAAATACAGTTTGGCCTAAAATGTTTAAAATTCTGGCCACAAAGTTGTCCACCGTCAGGTTAGCATTTGAAAAAAAAATGAAGGTTTTGAGAGGGTGTTCAGAAAACAGGCATTCGGACTAGCATTATTTAAAAAAAGGTGGCTGAAAAAATCCTACTTATCAGTACAGCACATTCCAATCAGTAAATAAAGCGTTTTGTCCAATTTTAAAAGAACACAATTTCGATTAAAAATGCATAAAGTTCTGGCCGCAAATTTTTCCACTTGCAATCTGGCAATTTAAAGTAAAAAAAAAAAAAGTATTTGTTTAGGGTTTTCAAAACACACGAACTCAACGTACTATTAAAGAAAAAAACATGGCCATTAAAAATCCTACTTGCCAGCCTAACTTTTTCTAGCCTCAAAATAAAGATTTTTTGGCAATTAAAAAAAAAATTGGCCTGAAAGTGCATTCTGGTCACAAAGTTGTCCACTTGTCAGTTTGGCATCTCTAGGCAAAAACAAAAAAAATGAAGATTTTGTACAGTTTTACAGGTCCTTAGAGAATACCAATTAAAATTTTTCACAGGTTTTGAAGAAATACGAATTTGAATACTATTAATTAAAAAAAAAACACGGCCGTCAAAAATTCTTTTTCCCAGTCTAGCATTTTCTAGTCTTAAAATTAAGATTTTTGGCCAATTTTACACAAAATAGAGTTTGGTCTAAATGAATAAAATTCGGGCCACAAAGTTGTACACTTGCCATTTCGTTATTTTGAAGCAAAAAGAAAAAACAGAAAGATTTTTATAGGTTTTTCAGACAATACCAATTTCGCCACTAATAATATTTTTTTAAAAAATGCCTATCAGAAATCCTACTTGCTAGTGTATATTCTAAAGTCTGAAAATAAAGATTTTGGTCAAAAAAGAAATACAATATGGTCTCAAAGTGAATAAAATTCTGGCTACAAAATTGTCCCCTTCCCAGTTTAATATTTTAAAGACAAAGAACTTGAATTTTCATTCCGGGTTTTCAGAAAACGCCAATTCGTCCTAGTATTGTTTAAAAAATATGACCATCAAAAATCCTACCTCACCAGTGTAGCATTTTCTACCCTTGAAAATAAGAATTTTGGCCAGCTTTTTTTTTTTAAAAATCACTTTGGCCCAAAGTGCATAAAAGTTTGGCCACAAACTGGTCCACTTACCAGTTTGTCATTTTGAAGCATTAACAAAAAAAAGATTTTTCGCGGGTTTTCCCAAAATATCAGTTCGGCCTCCTATTAGTAAAAACACTTGGCCATCCTAGTGTAGGATTTTCCAGTTAAAAAAAAAAAGATTTTTGGCCAATTTAACAAAAAATATATAATTTCTCCTGAAAATGCATAAAATTCTGGCCACAAACTTGTCCATTTGGCAGTTTGGAATTCTGAAGCAAACGAACTAATATCTTTCTTCGGGTTTTCAAAACATAAGAATTCAACCTACTAGTTATTAAAAGAAGATGGCCATTAAAAATTCTACTTGCAAGTGTAGCACATTCTAGCCTTAAAACAGATGTTTGGAGAATTTAAAAAAAAACAACAAAAAACAATTTCTTCTGAAAATTCATAAGATTCTGGCCACAAATTAGTCCACTAGTCAGTTTGATATTTTGAAGCCGAAAAATGTAGATTTTTGGCGGGTTTTCTTAAAATATCAAGTGTGGCTATATCTATTTAAAGAAAAAACACGTTCATAAAAAAAAAAATACGATTTCCAAATACTATTAATTGAATGAAAATGCATACATATCTGAACACAAAGTTGTTCACGGGCACTTTGGCATTTGAAAGAAAGAAAAGGAAGATTTTGGGAGGGTTTTCAGAAAATATATACACATGACATGCGGCTATTCGCAGGGCTTGTCCAACGGTGATTGGTTGACCCCAGGCTATAAATAGACGGCCGGGGAACCCCTTAGGAATAGGTCGTTGTACTTGCGACTGGTCGTTGCTAATGTCAACACCGTCAAGTTGGACAGCTGATTTCTTGAGTTTTTAACAATTTTTTATATATTTTGACATCTTGATAGTGAAGAAACTTTAACAGATGTGTGAGATGTGTATGCGCTTTTCTGCTGTTTGTTGATCTGCTATCTGGGTATAAATTAATAGAAATTTTGGGGCAGAAAGATGAAACAGCGATGACCTGATCAGTAGTTAGATCTAGATCTGGGCTACAAGCCTTATTCTCTGACTCAGGTTACGTAGACGAGTGGGCTAAAATGGCAGATAAATTATGTATCTGTTCAGCCTGCCTTTCAGTTCCATCTACAGCATCGTTCAGTATAGCACTGCATAGCTTAGGCCTACTTGTTGCTCTATCCATTGCGCATTGCACTTTTGACTTTAATTTCGTTCGTTCATTCTCAGTAAGTACATTTTAAGAACACATGGCCCCTACGAATATTTCTGTGCATAAATTTCTTTCTGGGCCTTTTCAAGAAGTGATTTAGGTTCTGTTTCTTGTGGGCGTGTCTTTGGGAAGGGGGGTGGGGAAAATTTCTAGACTGCAGGTATTCAGTAATTTATTTATTTATCTACAGAACTTTATTTTACCAGGCACAACGAATCCAGTTTGCATACCAAGTCTATCAGCAAAAGTTATCCAAGTAACCAGAAGAAGAACAAATTTCGGGGGTGCAGAAAGAGAGAGAGAAAGAGAGAAAGAGAAAGAGAGAGAGCGAGAGAGAGACACAGAGACAACAGACACACACACTAGACACTCTCTTTCTCTGCAATCATGAAGAACACTTGTAAATGATCACACTGTAAGTTCTATATTTTAAGTGGTAAATTTGTTTATTAATGAATAATTATTTTATGAACAAAAACAGAAAACTAACTTCTAATTGCATAAGCTACTATTACGTTACAACTACCAGAAAACATACAATAGAGAGAAACATGAAGATATGATAACGGAAAGAAGAATCAAAATTGAAAGGAAGACGGGACAGTGATGTGACACAAACAAAGTAATACTCATTAGTTAAGGCTGCATGGGGCAGACTAAGGAGAACATAAATGGGAAGATCATACTTAATGAGTTATACTTATTAAAGTTCATTGTAGATACATCAATGTGTGTCCACAATGTAATAATATGTACATGTTTATGTCCATACACAGAGAAATACATCTAATGCATGCATCTAAGTACATTAGTGTTAAACTGAATCTCATTCATGCTGGTGGTCCACAAAGATCTTTGCAGATTATTCCACATGGATCCATACGTCTCTATAAGCCTTTTAGGCTGTTTGATTGCTGACAAATTTTTAATAACATACGATTAAAAAATTTATCCAAATCAGGTACACTTCAAAAATCCTGAATATTCACCTGGTGCAAATGGTTCTACATAGACTTTTAGTTCTACTGACTTTATTTGGGTTATGACAAAACTGAATAGCATACGGTAACAAATAAAGAGATTCGGTATTGACTTAGGCCTTTAGCTCTATGAACTTTGTCTGGCTTGTGACAAAGTTTAAACTTGTACAATTACATTATATCAGAATGAGAGCTTCGTCAATTCCAAATAGAGAGATTTCGTATCCACTTTGAGATCAGGAGTTTGCACACTGGTTCCCCTTAGACCATTAGCTCTATGAACTTTGTCCAGCTTATGGCAAAGCTGAATAATGTATAATGTAAGATTACATTTCATCAGAATTAGATCGAAGTCAATTTCAAATAGAGAGATTCCCTATCAACTTTGATAAGCAGATTTTTCACTCGGCTTCGCATAGATCTTTAGCTCCATGGACTTTCTCTGGTTAATGACAAAGCTGATTAATGTATGATCACATTTTATCAGAATTAAATGTTTGAAAATATATATATTCATTTGGTGCAAATAGCTCCACGTAGATCTTTACTTCTATGAACTTTGTGCGGCTTTCAATAAAGTTGAATAACTTTTCTTCAGAGTTCATCAGAATTAGATCTAAAATATCTTGAAACTGTTGATTTTCTAAAATAATTTGCCAATGATTTAAGAAACAACCAAACTCTATTGCTTTCCAACCTGGGATTATGATTGTATGAACATTACTGTTTTATTCCTCACGATAACTACTGTATGTTACTTAGACTTAGGAATCTGAATATCCATTCATTTGAAGTTTACTATGTTTATTCAATTTAACTATTCATTTTATCATCTATGCACTGGAGTGCATTGCTTCCCAGTGAATAATAATGGTCTGTGGGTTTAACTATTTAGGTAAATAGCTGGGTTTTGATTTTCATGTATATATCATCAGTGAATTGCCAGATCAGTTTACTCGTAACTAAGGGTTGCTTATGCTGGACTTGTCTGTTAAAGGAACAGGGGTAGCTATCTACTTCACAAACTAAAATCATCAACAATTTTTTTTTCATAAACTTTCAACTCCTTACACATTTCCTTCACTTGAGTGCTTGAAAGTCTGGATTTTCATACCTTGCTCCTTCTTCTCAAATATTATTTTATCCTCCTTTTTCTAAGGTTACAGCTTTGCGTTTAGATTTAGAATCGGGCAGTTGTTCACACAGTTTAACAAAAGACTTTTCTCAACGATAAATGAAAAAAAAAGGCATAACATTTAGAGCCAATGAAAGTTATTGCATGTGGATAATTCTCTTTGCATAACAACTACCAGCTTGCCTCTCGCTTTATGATTTCAAGCCTCGTTTCCGCGCTGACCGGAACACCAATAATGGCGGCCCGCAGGGTGTAAAAATCCTGACTTTCAAGCTGTATTTTCTCAGAAATGCTCAGTCAAAGGAAACGTGGAAGAGGTTAAAAATCTATGAAAAAATACTGTGGATGATTTAGGCTATGAAACAGATAGCTATCCCTGTCCCTTTATGTAGCTGTATTTGTGCCTAAGGCTATCAGGATTGTTTTCTTTAGGCTCTATTTTCCCTCATTTATTGAATGGATCAACTCAGTGCAGACCGATTACTATACTGGGTTTAATAGGTAAGTGCCTATAGTGGTCTTTTGGAATCTTAAAAGGGCACAAATGAGTTCCGATTCCATATCAAGATAACTGCCTGTGAAGAATCCCCTATGCACATTTGTGAGGGAACTTTGGAAAACCAGATGAAAGACGCAAACAGCATATAAGCACATTTTGGATCATAGGGTAGACTTTCCTGCAATTTTAGAGTTTTTCATATATATATATTGTGAAGTGAATCTGATTTACTGATCCATCATTTTCACACCCATTAGACTGTGTGAGTGAACTGATTAAAATGCATTTTCACATTGGCTACTTTTGTCAGCCTATAGTATAACTATCATGAAATGTGCATCAAGAACAATACTGCCAAATTATCATGGAACACTAATTTCAGAATCTTTGTGCAACTAAGTGCGCATGTATCAGTTTTCATAACTGAACATGCAATGAATAGTGATTTTTCAGGTACTTCGATCAGCCAGAAGTGTCAGTTTCTCGCATCAACCTCTTTCTTCAGATTCCATGGATATTCTTAAATCTGTGGTGGGAAATCTTGCTTTTCACAGTTGTGAATGTTAGAAGACAATAGGAATCATGCTGAGACCTGGATCCATTTCGTACTGTGCGTGAAAATAATTCAGTGTAATGATACTGATGAAAAAAAGTTGAAATTCTTTCTCCCTTCAACCAAATAGTATAAATTTAATTCTCTGCCCTCTCTGGCCGTAACACAAGTAATAATGGTGCATATGACAAGGTCTACAATGTACTTTTAAGTAAGTTGCAATGCCAACTTTACAACCTGATTTCTCAAAGTTTGGATTTTATGGGTGACCTCATTAAAACTGCCTTAACTGTCATTTTTAAAGATGACTTCTTCATATTCAGCAATGAATTTCTTTCCCAATGATATTGATATCAAATACTCTATATCTACAAAATTGCACTTGTGCCCTGTCTTCTCACGCTGCCACACATTTTAAGGTTTCTGGTTTCTATTAATAGGTCAAATCACTGATCAATCCTGTTAATCTTCTAATATACTGTATAAAATCCTTCTTTTTGTGTTTCCTGTCAATCACTAAAATAATATGTAAAAGACCTTTGATCCAGATAAAGTATCTAATTTTAAAGTTTCAGGAAGAATCTGAGCCATATAGATAAAAAATTTTTAAAATATAAATAAATGTTAGCCTTTGTAATAGCGTGCTGTCAAAACCAGCCTAATGCAAACTGGGGACAAAGTCATCAGCACAGGTGACAATTTTTTAAAGAGATCCAAAATCACTGCAGAACTGGCAGAATAACACATTTCATTTATGGAGCCGAAAGAAAAAAAAAATGATTGGAGTCAATACCTTCTTATGCCATATAGCCTACATTCATGTCAAATAAGTAACCCTGTGTGAAAGCAGAGGGAAATTCTTTCATTAAAAGATTCATCCATGACATCCCCATTTCTCACAACAGTTGTAATGTTAGTAAGTGCATTTAAACTGGCCAATTAACATTGTTGGCAGGACTGACATTATGTAAAATGAACCTGAATTTCAGAAAGATCACCGCCTAGAAGGGTGCAGCTGCCAAAAATGTTTTAAAAGGAAGATCAATTGCTCCAAGCCCCATTTTAAAAACCAGCGGACTCCAGCCAACTTCTCGCATGAATGACACAGGCCAGTTTGCAGCGCTCATCTGAGACAACCTATTACATCACTATTCCTCAAAACTGCTGTAATAATGTTAGAAAGTGCATTAAAACTGGCCAGATTGACTAACATTAATGGCAGAACTGACATTATTTGTTATCAACCATCAACAAAAGTTTAAATGGACAGGGAGAGCCTTAAAAACCCACATTACTTTTCTTTAATACATTTCAACCCCATTGATGTTTCCTCTACACAAGCACTTTTTAAAAAAAATGCACCTGGACAGTTGGGATTTTCACGCTGTGCAGGCTGCCATAACTGGTCTTCCATTCAGCCTGGCACTGTGGTGTAATGTCAAAAAGTGGAGGAAGGGTGGCAATCATTATGCGACAATGTTCTCCATGTGTGCAAAAACTTTTCCTGGTGCTGAATTTTAGGCCTTCTCGTCGAAAGAAGAATTTTGTTAAAGTCAATGAACAACTACCTGACTTTGATTGCAGTGTTCTAACGTTAGGAAAAGGAGGGTAAATATTTCAAAAGAAGAACATCTGTCTGACCACTTTTTGAGTCACTGCACAGCCTGCATACGGTCGTCTGTGTCTTTAAGTTTTCCTGTATGGTTTAGTGAGCTCTCATTAGCCTATGATTTTGACAAAACAAAACCAGCATTTGCTTGAGGGGCACTTCCAGATAATTTAGATACTGTACGGCAGGAGGTTTGACTAGCAGATAACCACTGTCTCAGGTAATGTTCGCTGCATGTAGAGGTGGTGTCCGGTGCATCACCAGTTATAAATTATAAATCAATCAGCAGATCGAGGGACGACACAAAAGCAGACACATCAACATGAAAATTATACTGACATCCTCAAGCTGGTTACAGATGAACATGGGAGCATTCTGCAGAATACCTGTGAAATCTTTTATAGTTTAGAAAGGAGGAACCAGTCTTCACATTCAAAGAGGAGAATGAGATGGATCCTGGGGGGGGAATAATGAGAACAGAGGAACAGAGAGAGGCCAGCCAAAATGCCATGTCCCCTGAGTTGCTCTTTTCCCCTTTTAACTAAGGCCCTCACTTTGGCCAATTGCTTAGGTTCTTCTTCTTCTTTTCCTCTCTCCATCCCAACTATATTATGACGTTCCTGCTTCAAACCTGAAATTGAGCCCATACCCTCCCTCCGCCTTCCCCATCTTGTCCCTGCTGTTATGTTCAACATGGCACGTCCATTTCAATCTTCCCTTTGATTGTGAAGACTGGTTTGTTCTTTCCAAATCACAAAAGATTTAACAAGTCTTTATCAAAATATTTCCGTTGTCATCTCTGACCAACGTAAGGGTATCATACTGATTTTCACGTCGATGTGTTAGCTTGTGACCGGCTCTTCAACTTCAAAGCATGTTGAGTGATTCAGGGTCAGTGATGCAACTGACACCAGCCCTAAATGCAGAAAACATTGCCTGAGACAACAGTGAGATGTCAATACAATCCTATCCTGCTGTGCGATGTCTTAATAATCTGAATGTGCCCCTAAGGCAAATAATAATTTTATACTGTTAGAATCTTAGGCCAGTGACAACGCACTATACAATGTGGGAAGAAAAAGGCACCAACAATCATACATGGGCTTTGCATACATTAAGAAAGTGACTCAAACAGTAGCCAGACAGATATCCCTTTATCAACCATATCCTGCTTTTTCTGAGATTACAGCATTGCAATCAGTCCGGCAGTTGCTCACTCTTTACCTAACCTAAAAACTTCTCTTGATCATCTATATGAAAAGGCATAACATTTAGCAACAGGAAACGTTTTCACATGTAAGTAACTGTCTTTGCATAACAAGTGCTAGCCTGCCTCTCTCTGAAGAGAATACCAGTTATGGTGGCCTGCATGATGTAAAGTCCCGACTTTCAAGCTGCACTTTCTCAAAAGTGCATTGGCAAAGGAAGCATGTATGGGATTGAAAATTTATGAAAGAATGATGTGGACTTTTAAAGAGTAATGCTGATAGCTATCCCTGTCCATTTAAAGTAGGACACGTACATCAAAAATAATGTTCTGTTTTTCAATACTTTTTCTCTCTAAAAATTATCTATGTTGCCCACCAAGTCTATTTCACCTATTCTTGTAACAAATAACTGTGCATTTCAACCTACAAATTAATTTTGACACAACTGATTGCATTGGTTTTCATACGAGTGAATAGAAGAATCTTTAATCTTCTGTGTGCCAAGAGCTCGCGTCCGTTGCAGTTGCCGTTCTAATTATATCTCTGATAGTGATAATGTGTTTTCTTTAATCTTCAGTGATGAACAGTGACTTATTCCGCTTTGCATTTGAGTGGTCAAAACAGTTTGGAACCATTCATTTAAGGCTCATTTACCCAGCTGGTTGCTCAGCAACCAATCTTTGTCAGACGTTTGTGGAAAAGGGGGGGAANGGGGAGGGAGGGAGTTATAATTTACATCAAGAGAAAGACATGAAGGATTAAAAAATTGTGTCAGTATAGAGTATTATGAATCGTGACTCTTAGAATGGGACTAATGTGGCAGTGCTGGGGAATAACCTTGCGCGCTCATAAAATCTTTTTAACACCTAAAGTGCCTATGAAAAATCATTATACTTCCCTCAGTGCCACCCAGTTTTGAGAGATCAACAGGAAAAGGGGGTTGTGCACAACAAAATTCATAAAAATAAAACTGTTGGACAGAACCTTTTCAAATTTTCAAAGCATTCCAGTTAGATGACATAAGTTGTTTTTAGTACGTCATTTTGCAAATTAAGGTCACGTGATACTGGCGGTCATCTTGGACGTACTATTTATAGAAAAAAGTATGATATAAACTCATTCAAGCCATTTATATCACTATTTAGGAGTCTTGATGGCTCATTTATCCCTTAGATGTGATGCATGTATGTTATTACAAGCTACAATGTCAAGATAAACATTGTTAGTATGTTATGATCATGCAAATAAACAGACAAAATAACGATAAAAATAAATTCACTGTAAGTTCTATGGCAGCATCTGGGACAAAGAGCTTGAAGTAGTCAAGAGGTTCATAAGCTGTTGTGTCTACAAGGACTCCTCTCCTTCTGATAAATTCTGGCAGCCATAAACTATCAAGCTCAAGTGCATCATCCTCATCCAAGACTGTCCAGGGATCAGCTGTTTCATTGTTTACATTGCCATCACCACGCCCCCTCTTACGACCCCTCCTTGTTTGATGCACCGGCTGACCCGTAACAGTACTAGTGCTAGCTCTAGACGAAGTGTCATCACATTTGTCAGTATCTGACCCAATCCCAAACCTACTAAACCATGAATCATCGCTTTCACCTTCAAAACCTGACCCAGGAAAAAAAAAACCCCAAAAAAATGAACAGAAATGATTTTAACAATATAAAAGTTTACTAGCACACACCAGAGCTAGGGGTAAATGATCATCAAAAATCTAATGACTAGGTCAGTGAGTGACTCAGCCTCCGACCAGTAGCTGACCTCTGTGACCCTGACCTGATAAGGCGGCAGTGGGCATGCATGGTGAACAGCTAAAGTAGCGCCTTTCTGACGCCGTGGCCTACACACCCCACCGCTGAGCCAACTAGCCCCCAATGACTGACACCCTTCAAGCTGTTAAGGTCAATGATTATGATCACTGAAACAAGCTTGCTTTACATGAAAGAGTTCTGCAATAAGCTTATATAATATCTATAAACAGCATTTTGTGTTGGGCAGAGCTGCCAACCTCCAAAACTGGATTTTCATATTCCAGGCATCAAAAATTCATATTCTGACCCTAATTTTCANTGAAGTTGATAGTATTAGTAGTAGTGAAAGTTAGCGTTACCTTTGACAGATTTTGACAGCAACCTTGTAATCTATACATGTAACAGGAAATTTAGATAAAAATAATTACAGTAGTCTCTGGAGCAGCTGTTCATATGCTATTCTACAGTCTGTGAGATCACTCTGTTGATATACTGTCCTGTAGGCAACACTGCAGATGTGTTATTCTGTAGTCCCTGAGGCCACATTGTTGATGTGCTTCTCTATAGTTTCTGAGGCCACACTATTGATGTGCTATTCTGTAGTAAACTGTAGTTTCTCAGGNTTTTAGCTGTTTAGTCATACTTTTAGGCTTGTAGATAGCTACTGTTTTCGTATCACACTAGAAAGCTTTTCTTCAGCTTTAAACTGAGGTAATGGGAGTCACTAACTGTGGTAAAATAATATACTTGACTATCAACAGCTCTTTCCATTTCCAAATCCTTTTCATATTCCTGTAATCTAAGTGCTATTTTGATTAGGTGAATTCTTGCTTTTAACTAAAAAAAAATCCCCCTTCCTTTAAAATTAAAAAAAAAAAACCAAAAACTGATAAGATATATATGTAAGATACTGGCAATAATAACACAAGAACGCCCTCATTTTGTAAGACAAATTTATACAAAAGAAACTTGTTCATCACATTATTGCTGCTAAGCTTGAAATTCAAGACCCTCAGAGGACAGACTGTAGCACTTTACCATGACCACTAGCAAAATTAAATCCCTGCTAAAATTTTGATGTCACCAGAGAACTTGAACTGCATTAATAGCAGTAATTGTACCCAAGTGTAAAATGCTCACATTCATATCTTAAATTGCTCTCAGTCTCAGATTTAAGCATGTCATCTGCTGGTAGAGCAGGAAAGAGAAATCCATCTAGTCTAGAGCTAGCCCTAAACTTTTTCAAACTGGGGCCAGTGGGGCTTTGAAAACGGCTCTGTCAGGCCTACTAGATCTAGTCTAGTCTAGTAGTACAGTAAAGGTCATTAACCTTGGCCCTAAAGCCAACACTATTATAGTAGTACACTATGCTCATCCTCCCCAAATGTAGGTCATCTAATGCCCTGGGGGCCTACAGTATACACTCACAACAGATCAAATGAAACAGCATACACAGGTAATGTGTAGGTACTCTGGGTATGGCACAATGCATGCACATGACGGGATTCGTCGGGCATCAAAGTAAAGCCCCAAACGTTGCAAGGTTATCTGGAGATGGGTTGAACAATAGCACAAAGCCTCCTGTGATGACTGGTATCTTTGTAAGAGACTTCTTGTTTCAACTAAACTTCTTCTGGATCTAGCAATTTTGGTATGCGGCCGGCAAATAGGCCTAGCATACACGCCAAACGGTGCCGGCGAAAGCGAAACTAAGAAATGCGCGTCAGCATCGATACTGCTCTGCCTCTACGGCAAAACGGAATGCCATGCCAGTACTGTACTGTACTCTACGATTTTCTATCGTTTGTTGTGAGACTCGAGTACTTGTACTCATGACTAAAACAGCCCATTTTGATGATTTTCAGTACAAGAAAGCTCTTTAAGCGCCCGACTTCGTTGCGGAAGGCATTCACGGTCTTCTTTTTCATACTGACAGTCGATTTTCGTATTTTCAAGAGTACGATTCGTATTTTCGTACTGAAGTCAGATTTTCGTATGAAATACGAAAATTTCGTACTGGTTGGCAGCTCTGGTTGGGGCTTGACTAAAAACATCATGAAGTTGATAGTATTAGTAGTAGTGAAAGTTAGCGTTACCTTTGGCAGATTTTGACAGCAACCTTGTAACCTATACATGTAACAGGAAATTTAGATAAAAATAATTACAGTAGTCTCTGAAAAAATGTATAGTAGTCTCTGGAGCAGCTGTTGATATGCTATTCTACAGTCTGTGAGATCACTCTGTTGATATACTGTCCTGTAGGCAACACTGCAGATGTGTTATTCTGTAGTACCTGAGGCCACATTGTTGATGTGCTTCTCTATAGTTTCTGAGGCCACACTATTGATGTGCTATTCTGTAGTACACTGTAGTTTCTCAGGCCACAATGTAGATATGCTGTTCTGTAGTCTCTGAGCCCACACCACTGCTACAGTGCTCTTCTGTATGACCCACTGGATGCACAGAAGGAAACAAATTTTCATTTTTGTCCTCATATGAAGCTGTGGAAACATAAAAAAGATGTATTAGTCCCCTCCTTATCATCACAAAGAAGATCATAAATATGTGTACATGTACGTATTCAAATAGTGGTAATAATTCTTAGTCCAACTGTTAATAACCTTCCAACTAAATACAACATAATGCATATGATGGTGATGAACATGATAAAGGAAGCTGTAGTGTTGATGCTGCTGGCTGATGTTGATGCTTACTTTAAGAGTATGATAGTACAGTGTTCTAATTAGTACAGAATTAGAACAACTATTCACACTATCGATACAATTATTACTGTTACTGTCAGTAAGAAAGCTTCAAATATCAGCATGACTGTGAAACCAGTAGATCACACCTACATGTAGAAACACATACATAACAATTTCAGGTATGAAGATGCCAACACTACCTGGCATTTTTGGAGTGGGGGCTTAGATTTGAATTTCAAAGGCTTGGATAGGTGAAAATACATTTACATATATTCAGAATAGGTGAAGTATAAGTGGATTAGGTTACCCTGTTTACTGTGTGAAAAAGCCTACAACATTAGGCAGCCTGATTCACTATGTGAGTTCTAATGTAAAAATCTAATTGGTTTAGGGTAATTTTTATATGCGTCAAAATTTGGAGGAAAGTATTTTTACATGAGACCCCTGGATAAGTTAATGAGGGGTGTAAAACCTTGGATATCCAACAGGGAAAAAAACACTGGCATCTTCATAGTTGAAACTAGAAATCAAAGTGATAATGAAACAATCATACAACCCATTATTGAGTAACATATAAACATGAAAATTGGTTGTCATCAAATTTGNACACACCCCACCGCTGAGCCAACTAGCCCCCAATGACTGACACCCTTCAAGCTGTTGAGGTCAATGATTATGATCACTGAAACAAGCTTGCTTTACATGAAAGAGTTCTGCAATAAGCTTATATAATATCTATAAACAGCATTTTGTGTTGGGGCTTGACTAAAAACATCATGAAGTTGATAGTATTAGTAGTAGTGAAAGTAAGCGTTACCTTTGGCAGATTTTGACAGCAACCTTGTAACCTATACATGTAACAGGAAATTTAGATAAAAGTAATTACAGTAGTCTCTGAAAAAATGTATTGTAGTCTCTGGAGCAGCTGTTGATATGCTATTCTACAGTATGTGAGATCACTCTGTTGATATACTGTCCTGTAGGCAACACTGCAGATGTGTTATTCTGTAGTCCATGAGGCCACATTGTTGATGTGCTTCTCTATAGTTTCTGAGGCCACACTATTGATGTGCTATTCTGTAGTAAACTGTAGTTTCTCAGGCCACAATGTAGATATGCTGTTCTGTAGTCTCTGAGCCCACACCACTGCTACAGTGCTCTTCTGTATGACCCACTGGCTGCACAGAAGGAAACAAATTTTCATTTTTGTCCTCATATGAAGCTGTGGAAACATAAAAAAGATGTATTAGTCCCCTCCTTATCATCACAAAGAAGATCATAAATATGTGTACATGTACGTATTCAAATAGTGGTAATAATTCTTAGTCCAACTGTTAATAACCTTCCAACTAAATACAACATAATGCATATGATGGTGATGAACATGATAAAGGAAGCTGTAGTGTTGATGCTGCTGGCTGATGTTGATGCCTACTTTAAGAGTATGATAGTACAGTGTTCTAATTAGTACAGAATTAGACTATTCACACTATCGATACAATTATTACTGTTGCTGTCAGTAAGAAAGCTTCAAATATCAGCATGACTGTGAAACCAATAGATCACACCTACATGTAGAAACACATACATAACAATTTCAGGTATGAAGATGCCAACAGTACCTGGCATTTTTGGAGTGGGGGCTTAGATTTGAATTTCAAAGGCTTTGATAGGTGAAAATACATTTAATATTCAGAATAGGTGAAGTATAAGTGGATTACCCTGTGTGAAAAAGCCTACAACATTAGGCAGCCTGATTCACTACGTGAGTTCTAATGTAAAAATCTAATTGGTTTAGGGTAATTTTTATATGTGTCAAAATTTGGAGGAAAGTATTTTTACATGAGACCCCTGGATAAGTTAATGAGGGGTGTAAAACCTTGGATATCCAACAGGGAAAAAAACACTGGCATCTTCATAGTTGAAACTAGAAATCAAAGTGATAATGAAACAATCATACAGCCCATTATTGAGTAACATATAAACATGAAAATTGGTTGTCATCAAATTTGCCTAGGTCACCATCATATAGTAATGTGTAGCCATGCCCTTCATTCTAACTTTGAGGAATATGAGTAAATACTGAGCTGAGTACACACTGACATTCCTGTAACTTTCTTCTCCCTATATTGAAATGAAAACAGGGACCTCTTAGTCTCATCATAAATATACCGCTGTATTACTGTGGTGGCCTTGCGTGGTATTAACAAATTCGAATCATAATTTACAGTAAACCTCTCTGACTGCATTCACTCTCAACTCAAATTGAACACTGGCTACTCGAACTCACTCATCCTTACTTTCCGAATTAAGCTCTTGTTAGTACATGTGCTCTTTTGTGATTTAAGAATGTGTAGCACTTTGTGTGAAGCAAGAAACAGCTTGTGTAAAACATGTCACTGTCATAGCCTGCTGACCACTGGCACTCAGTATGTGCGAAATGTGAGGCAAGACCGCCAGCTCTTATGAACAAGTCAGATGTGATTAGGTGCTAAAAAGTGTACTTACAGAAGTATGAGGACTGTAATCAACAGAAAATCCAAATTTCATTTTCGAATTCGGGTTTTTCATTGTGACTGATGCCATGCTTTTCTGCTTTGTCACTTGTGATATCTGTGAGATCAGATCAGCAAGGGGTCACGCACCTACTTTGTGATCTAGCTGGTCAGTAGCTTTCAGCCTGAAAGTCTGAAGAAAAGAAGTTCAAGCTCAACATGAGAAATGGATTTTTGTATTCCTATTATACTATCTGAGTTCTTCAAATCACTAAGCTTGATTTCTGGAGGTTAGCCAACAAGTTGACTGGAGAGAAAAAAAAGTTTATTCTTTGATCTTTTACTTTTTAATTGGTTTCCAGTTGTTTTGTTAACTATATGAGCTAAGTCAGTGGCTTGTTTGGAATGACAATGGGTTGAATCACAACAGTTCTATGTCCTGCAGTTGTGTAACTTAGTGACTTTCAGCTTTATCATGTGTTCTGAATGGGATAATACTGTTCTAGCCAGTAATGATCTAGACTAGATAATATGGCTGGGTAGCTCAACTCGAAAGATCAAGTACTCAATCTTTTCCTCGGGTTCAATTAATCAACTTGCATTCTGAAGATCCAGTCTAGGACTGATCCTCACTTCCAATCTTTGGAATCACTATCTTGACTAACAACTGTGCCACCAGTAACAAAGGTATCAACAAAATTTTACAGTGTCTCAATAAACAAGTACCGAGAGTAAAGCTCTTCTTGTTTGACTATAGATAGAGATGTGTTGGAAAGAATGTATACAGAGTGTATGTTTTGGAATTAATGAAGATAATTTTATAAATCATGAATTATCTATCAGTGATGGGCCAAATCCCTTGTTCTGGAAAGTCGGAACGGCTCAATTTTTTACAGCTGTAAGTCTAATTGAAAATTTTTTATCTTGGTTAAATCTTTATCAAACTCAAGCTTTTCCCAGCAATAGTATTTTAGATCGCAATATCATACAGTGGCCCTATGGATGGAAGATCGCAACTTTCATGAGTGGTCACAAGATGACTAAAATTAATATCCTGCATGGAGATCCTTGCATTACCACTGTGATACAGCAGCAATATAGGGAATGAAGTAGTAAGGACAAATGGGTAGAAGACTACGCAAAGTTAAAACACTTGTGTTGGGCCCAACGGAGATATTCCAAACAGTGTCAACCTTCTATTTCCGATCACACTGTAGTATTGTTCCATGAACGGGACTCTCGGTACGTCAATCTGTCTCTCTATTTTTCTGGCACACACAAGCACATTATCTATCCTGCGCTTAACATGCAAGCTAGTCTAGGCAGGGAACAGAATCCATGGATGATTTACAAAATCTATCTTCCCTATTGATACGAACTCCTATGGCTTTACGTGATATTAACAAACTCGAATCATAATTCATGGTAAACCTCTCTGACTGCATTCACTCTAAACTCAAATCTGAACACAGGCTACACGAACTCACTCATCTTTACTTTCCGAAATCAACCCTCACCAGTACCTGTGCTTTTTCAGAATGTAAGAATGTGTAGCGCATCTGTGAAGCAAGCAAAAGCTTGTGTAAAACATGTCACTGATTTGGCCTGCTGACTACCAGCACGCGGCGTGTGCGAACTGCGAGGCTGTGAGCTCTTGTAAACGAGTCAGGTCCTAGGCGATCTTATACACAGGCCGGACACCTGGAAACTAGGTCAAATCGAGGGCCGGCCAGCCAGCTGGTCGGTAGATAGCAGACAGTGCACGGTGTTATGTTTACATACTTACATTATGTTTACATAGTAGTTTTGCTTGCGCTTCCTTCCCCGAATCTCTCTCTCTCTCTCTGTATATTATATATATATTATATCTTTCTGAACATGAAAGAACAGAGAATGAATGAAAATAAAACTGAATAACCATAAAACTGCATCCGAGTTATTGAACAATTATCACACGTCAGGAATGTAAGTTATTGTAAGTAATGATGAAGATGATGGTGGAAGGGATGGTGGATGAGAGGGTACTAGGCTAGGAATACAGTATTAGTAGTTGTAGTGAAGCAGCATTAGTTTATGTGGTTACAGGTTACAGAGTATGGTGAATCACAATTCCTTTGGGAAACAATGGATGTCTCACAGCAGCCAGCTGCTGATAAGCTTCAAATTGTAGCCCTTTGATGTTGTCATCTTCCATCACCATCTGGCTAAAGTAAATGGAAAATGTAGGGACAGGTCCATCTCTTGTAAAACTTATCACAACATATCAGTTGTTTTCTTTGTCGCAAGCTACAAAACCGAAGTTGGACAGCTTCGGGACCAGGACTAAAGTAAATGTAGACTGCTTAAAACTGTCCCTATCTTTAAACTGTGACATTTCATCAATGTCGAGGGCCCTCGCAGAACTTGTTGATTTTGATGTGCTGTGAGGGGTGTTAAACGATGTAGGCAGACAGGACTTTGGCACATTCTGGAATAGTGACGGTGGAACTGAAGGTGTATAGTACCTTCCACGGACTCGAATTAAAGTCACATCTGCAGGCCAGTGAAGAGCACAAACACCCTTGTTGTCAGTAATAGCGTCAACCGATAATTTATTGGCCAAACAAGACACCCATCTCTGCCGCTCCTCAGGACCCTTTGGGAATCCGTAAACTGCAATCTGAGTCTTTCCACTCTTTTTCTGGCTGTCATATCCTGTCTTACATCCATAAACTGAACATTTTCTGCCCATGTTGAAAGTTGAATGTTCACCGTCTCACCACAGTTAGTAAGATCGCCTAGGTCAGGTCCAATCAGGTGCTCCAAAATTTTAACCAAAATGGAAAAATAGCGGAACGAAGAGAAAGAGAAGTCAGCAGCACAAACTTTGTAAACTAATAAATTAAATCTTGCTGTTTCGATAAGCCACTGACACCAAATCTATTCTAATGAGTTTCATGCAGGATGACAGTTCCAACAGTGGGTTCGAAATTAACTGTATTTGAAAATAGTATGCCACCCCCCTAGTTCATTTTTATAACATAAAAGAACCTAACCTTACATTTACACTACTTTCTCACCTGGTTCCTACCTCCTGAATAAGGTAGGTGCCAAGAAGAGGCCCATCACGATTGCTGGGGGGGCTCTTTCATCCTCACAGGTTTGGAGGCCACACTGGCCCTTCAAATACTTTGATGCAGTTTGTCAATCAAAAATGTTTGAAGAGTTCACTGTCTATTGATAAGAAAAAACAAAAACTTGCTACTTAGTATTAGTTTTAATGGAAACAACAATTGGTATATATTCTAAACAATAGGCATGCATCCATTTTAAGTGGAAGACACTGTGACCAGAATTTGTCTTTCTAATAAAAATATTTTGGTATTCTTTCTTTCTTATTACCTGTGTATACTATGCATTTTGAGCTAAGTCTATAGTCAAACATGAAAATTCCCAAGTCTGATGCCAAATTCAGTGAAAGCATATTTAGGTTCCCCAAGGCCTTGAAAACTGTGAACTGAAAAGTGAAGTTACATTAAAAAAAAAAAACCCAAAAAAAAACAACAACTCTGTTTTTACACTTTAGCATCATGCTCACTCAATGAGTCATTGTAACACCCCTTAACACTAAATCTGTAAAATTTCATTTCAAATCATTTTAAGTTTAAGAATGAATAATAACATTAACTTGGCTAAAAAGTGTACTCACAGAAGTATATGGACTGAAATTAACAGATTATCCAAATTTCATCAGATCTTCGATTTCGATCTTTTCACTATGACTGATGTCCTTGTTGCTTTTCTGCATTGTGACATCTGTGATCTAGCTCGTCAGTAGATTTCGGTCTGAAATTCTGAAGAAAAGAAGTTGAAGTCCAACATGAGGAATGAATTTTTGTTTTACTGAGGCTGTTCTTTGGTCTTCTACTTTTTAACTAGTTTCCAATTTTTTTGTTAACTATCTGAGCTCAGTCAGTGGCTTGTTGGGAAAGATGATGGGTTGTATCACAGCAGTTCTATGTCTTACAGTTGTGTAAAATTACCTAGTGACTTTCAGCTTTATTATGTTCTGCATGGGATATTACTGTTCTAGCCAGTAATGATCTAGACCAGATAATAAGGCTGGTCAGCTCGACTCAAAATATAAATATTCAACCTTTTCCTCAAGTTCACTTAATCAAGTTGCGTTTTGAAGATCCAGCTTAGGATCAATCCTTACTTCAAATCTCTGGAATCACTATCTTTACTAACATTTTCAATGAAGCTCTTATTTGTTAGATTATAGATAGGGACGTGCGGGAAGGCATGTATGCAAAGTGTTTGCATTGGAATCTGCGAAGATAATTTCATTTAGATATCCTCTCATACGATCAATGGAAAGGATTATTTTAATGGGTTGAAGGCGCAGGGGGAGGAGAAGAGTAGTACAACCAGTCTACACTTCACTAGTGTATGATATCAGCTCGAGCTGTGATCCTCCGTCCATAGGGCCATTGTATGATACAGTGATCTAGAAATAAAGCGTCGGCTTGGACAAGCTCAAATCTGACAAAGACTGAGCCAGGATCCATCTTTCCGAGCTGAGCTGTGAAAAGCTCGAGTTGATTCGACTGTCTAGAACGAGGGATTGGCCCATCACTCATCATTGGATAATTCATGATCTAGACTAGATTATTAAATGTGTGCTTGACGCTTAGCATAGTATTAATCCAAACTAACTCACTGCCAAATGCAGCACTTCATGTCAAGCAGATGTGCTCATTTAAATTCACTTTGTCTAGATTTGTGGACTATGATGACTATTGAATATAGCATTGGATGGTCAAATCTGTATTGATTCGCGGGAGAATATTTTCAATTTCAAAAATATGAAATCAATTTTATAAAAAATGCTCAACCCACTTTAAAATAGCATCCAAATCCAATCAGAAAATTTATATTTAATTTGTTTTGAATTCCATTCTGAACAGCCGAAGCTCTTGGATTTATAAGTTTCTCCCACCAGGTTCTTGGGATCGCGATTGGTTTATAGATCTATCATGTAGCCTAATGACAATGGGTTAAAAGCTCAGCATTTTAAAAGAAAATTCTTCAATGTCAATCAAGTTAGATCTAGACGATTTAGTAATACAAAAAAAAACAAAAAAACTGTTCTTCAGAACACAAAGAATGC
>JAWQUT010001542.1:0-13264 GCA_033807755.1 Ellobium chinense
TAAATAAAGTGTAAAAATTCTTACCTGAGTGGTATCAACGAGTATCAACTCCATAGTGTTAGGCCAAGGGCATTATCACACTTCCTTACAAACAGTGAAGCAAACAATAAATGATAGTAGAAGTTACTTTACAAGGACAACCCAGCTTGCATCCGCAAAAATCAATAAACAGCCTTGACATTTTACCTTACTGACATTAACTGAGATAAGATTGAAAGGATTGTGATCTTTACTCAGTTATCATTAACCATGGTGTTCTAACATGGGATGATTTCTTTGTCTTAAGCTCAAAGTTCGGTGTAATTGGTTGAATATGTTTTCTTCCATCATAAACTGATCAAGTGATCTATACACACATTTAATGTAGGCACAGGTGAAGTAAACAGTGAACAAAAAATGGACTTCGAGAACCTGTATCCGGTTTACAAAGTCAAATGTCAGAATCTCAATAGTTAATCATCTCTGTTGTTCATGATGAAGACGTGTTGACGTCAAAAGCCATATTCATTATGTGATACACTCATTGCAGTTTATTTAACATGTGCAGACTCAACATGTGTGATGTTGAAAGAAGTATATGCCAATTGTTTTTTCTTTATGTTGTCTTCGTGTGGCTTGTAATGTTGTGAGTGATACTATTAGGAGAAAAGCATGTATGTTCCAGGTATTTCTTGTTAGACATGCAGCATTGTATGCAAAGGATGTCAAAAGCTCCATAACTCTAACTATTTGAGAAATATGGATAGATACAGAGGAGAGAAGAAAAGTATATTTGTATTGTCGGCTGACAAGTCATGCATCTGTCATTTATTTTCTGTGTCTAGTGTTTGCGTTTTATAGTCAGTGCTATGTTTCCTAGGAAATAAACTTGCATATTTCTCACTCTGTTTTTCTGTAATTTGCTTCGTATTCTCTTTCCTTTGGGATTGTTTTTGAAGAATTTAATTCCTTTTTAGATATGTCATAAGAGCTATTATGAGTCTGAGGACTTTGGTTTTTTTTTTCTGTCTGGTTTCATTTTTTTGTTCACGATTTTCAGGGATGAACCTGCTTAGATTAAACCTGATGTTGAGGACTCTTTATTTGGTGAAAATTAATCCATTCACGAAAATTTAAAGAAATTTTTTTTTTGTTAAAACTGTAGCCCGTTTCATCCCTATGTGTTAAGCGAGCGTGAAATTTATTTCTCAAGCATTATGCAGCAAAAAATGCAAAGTTTAGTATTATCATTTTGATAAAACTGCCAGTTTTACCATCTGAATGGTATGAAGTATGGTATTGCTATAAGACATTTTTTTGTTCCTTTGCTTGATGTTGGTTTTCCAAGACTTTCTTTGTAATAACATCATCAGTGATATCATTATCATGAAAAAAAAATATTTATGTTCATAACAGGAGGTGCTGTGCAAGCTATTTCGTGATCCATTTATAGTAATGTACATGACATCGATGCAAATTTTCATTCATAACATATTTTTCAGTCATTTGAGTATTATCATCCTGCCAGTCATTTTACTGCAGATACTGGTAAATGCAGTTATAAACTAAATCCAACATAGATTTTCAGTGGTTGTTTCAAAACAATGCTTTTACCAGTGGGGAATGTAAGTTGGGGGAAGCTTATGATGACGTTTGATTATGTGATAACATTTGTCAGTCCTCAGAGCAAGCTGCCATGTTCAGAGATTGTCACACAATGAAAACATGTTTGTACTGAAAAACATGGACTCTTACTTTGTTCAACTACATGGAAGTTACAGTCGCCTCCGCTCAGTAGCAGCCTTCTTCATCACAACTTGTGCCTAATCACAACACCTTTCATATAACAGAATATCATGTTTTCAATATAAAAGGAACTGGATAATCACAATTCCTTTTAACCGCAACATCTATCACACTCCAGAGGAGTTACGATTAAGTGGATCAACTACACAGGTGCAGATGATATGTATATATTCCAATATCAACACATGCAGGAGATGTAGAAAGTGCCTTTTGCTTAAGTTATTTCTTAATATCCAGTAGGCTAAACTAGATTGCCTGCCATTTTGTTTATGGAGTAAACAACAACAAAACATTTTGAAGATGTCACTCGACCCACTCTACTGTCAAAGCAAAAGGTGAATATCATCAGTCTTCACACAGGACCGGCTGGCTGACCATACATCATAATATGAACGTGGCCAGTCCTATGCGAAGATCAATATTATGATAAGTGGATAGACCCAAGATGGCATCACTCTAGTTCGGCCTATGTTGTGCTCTGTTTCAAGTTTTGTCTTGTTTATCATTTCTGTCTATTTCAGGTAATGTCACTGTTCTTGGAAAACGACTTTAACACAATTTGGTGCCCTTAGTCAAATATGGCTTAAGTCTGAGATCAAGGTCCATGCTGATATGTTAAAAAATTTTAATACATTATTATTTTCTTGCAAAAATTGAAGTTGCAAAGGTACACACCGACTCTTTTTTTTTTTTTTTTTTNCTTTTTTTTTTTTTTTTTTGGCTTTGCTATAAAAAGTTTGCCCCAGAATCTCATAAATTTGTGAAAAATGGTTTGAGCCTTTTTCGAAGTACGGTAACACTATCTTGAACTCTGCAGTCTTCATGGCTTCAAAGTTCAATATCACTTCATAGTTTCTGCATTTATAGTGAAGAATGTACTTACAAGAAGGACATGATTTCATCCATTAAAGTAACTCAATCCTGTCTGTTGTAAAGTGTATGTGGCTCAGTCTGTCTTGCAGCCAGTCAAAATGAGACTTATGTCACTAAACTAGGACTGAGATATCTGGCTCTGAAGATGAATAGGGTCATCCAGTATCAAATTTTTGGCTGTTGCAGAATCGATAGTAAAGTCATGTCTTTACACAAAAACATTGAGTTTATGGGCAAACTGTTGGTATTTGTGTGTGAATTTGAGGTTTGTGAGGCATGTAAGATGAATTAAATAGCATAAAGTTACACATCAGTCCAATTTTCTCAGAATTTTTTTCCAATACATGAAATAACCCCTGTCATTTCAGACAACTACGTCAGAGGCCAGAGTAATGGTAGGTCAGAATCTTTTCACTAAAGTAAACATATTAAGTTTTCATACCACACAAGAAACGTGATTTAGCCATAAACACAGCAATATGACCTCATTTTGATTGGTTGCATTCATGCCTATTTTCACATCATATTTCCAGGTAGTCACAAGCTGTGAGATCTGTATTTCTTTTCCCTTGTGTTTTATTTTACTTGTATGCTATTTTCTTTGTTTTTCACTATTTATGATCTATGCACAATTATCAAAGCTGTTACTTATTGTTCATTTGTTCATTATGCCAACCCACTGTGTAAATACTCTTACTACACCCATAATCAAATTAGTCAAAGGTTGTTTAATAACTGCATGAGCAGATTGTCTTTTATATAAATCACTACACCTTTTGTGTTTTGTCATTCATATTGTTAAAGTTACAGTAAAACCCTTATAATAAGTATTGCCTTGCTCCACCAAAAATGTATTCTTATTATCGAGGTGTACTTAATATCATGGTCTACCTAAATAATGAAATGAAAGATCATAATAACGAATCTGTGCATATGAAATTTGTAGTTAATAACGACGTAAACTTATTAAATGAGTACTTAAAATTGAAGTTCTGCTGTGTTTTATTTTCCTCATAATTTCTTTTGGGCTCCACAACAGGACAGAAATCTTTCAACAATTCAGGAGAAAATAATGTGCAGTTAAAAGGAGCCTGGTTGTTGGTGTTTACTTTGACGTGTGTTTTTAGCAGTCTGTTGAGTTATTTTCGACATGAAGATTTATTTCCTGAGTGTATGTGTATGAGTGTGCATGTCTTAGATGATCAAGCTGATTTAGTTTGCAGATGACTGAATCATTTGTTACAAATCGATGAGGTCCAACATCATAGATATTTACTATGGTCGTAGAAGCTTTAATCATGATTTAAAACCAGATAAGCAAACTGATAATTACCCTTTTTTTACATGACACATAAGCTGATTGAAAGAATGAAACAAAAAGATCAAAATCAATCTGTCCATCTGCAGCATTGGAGCATGTAACATTGAAATTTGCAATGAATTTAACTATGGGACTTTTTGTTTTCATATGGAAATGGATAACGCCTTACCACAAGAGAAATTCATCTCTGCCTTTTTATGCCACCCTTAATCCTACTGTGACTAAGATTTTAATCTCATTTCTAGTATTTTAGTTTTGACTATTTAACTCAGTGGAAGTCAGTAAAATCAAAATCAAATCCTGAAGATGGTTTTATTCTTAAAGATATCCAAAGTTCTGTTTCAAGACCTGTAGATTCAGTGTAAACTCAATACGTTTTACTTTAAAAGAAGTAGTTCAAACATCCTTCAACCGAAATGTTTCCCAATCAGTTTTCTGATTGGTGCCTCCCACAGCAGAGTTTGGTGAAACTGATTTCCACTGTAATCTAATAGTCTTTTAAGTCAATTTAATGCCGTCCATATCTGCCGGGTTTTGCCACGTACCATATGATATGATTATTATTAAATCACTACGTATTACATGTTGCTTATTGCTGTTATGAGAGGTTAACATTTATACACTAATCATACTAGTCCCCAGAAATAAGAGCTGGATGAAATATGATCCGTACATAAGTGTTATTATATGTGTTTGTGTCTCTGGTATTAAAATACTTATCTTGTGATACACAGGATGGCAATTAGTGTGCCATTGTATTATTATGAAAACTTATAGTTTGTGCTGCTATCATGAACATTCTTGTTTTGATATAGCTGCAAAAGTCTTAACGTCTTTGAATAGCAGTGTCAGAACTCGGATTTGATATCAGAGGTAGGAATAAAGGCTCAAAAAAAGCCCAGGATATAATGGGAAAGTCTGATCTAGTCAGAGTGATTGCCACTTACTTGGGTTGGGTGGCTACACTGACAGTCTTATGACAATTGTTGCTATATAAGCGCATTGCGGATAATTCCAACATTATCCAGTAAACATTCTGTGTAAAAGTTGACTCAAAGAGTGATGTGTAATCACCCATTTCACATAATATCAATGTGTGCAATTAGGCAAAGGCAACACTACATGAAGCCACATAAATTACATCTTTTTTTCTTTCATTTTTTGAATGTCTGATATGAAGAGGCATCTACACACTGGCCCACACTATTATAAAAGATTTTGTGTCCTTTTGATGCCAGCTCGTTGGCTTAAGTTATAACTTGTACAGAGGTAATTTGCAAAAACACCATTATTACGAAAATGCTTAATGCAAAAATAGTGATATTGCGAAAGAGTTCACATATTCAGACATGAGTGAGGTATTATCACTCCAAATTTCAGGTTAAACTGTGGCCTTCCTCTCTCACTTGCAATAAAGCTTGGTACATCCTTAACCAGTAGCAGCGTGATACGTGCAACGCATAATCTTGGTTGCCATGCTATGAGCTAATCTGGCGATCCTTCTTTTTTCTTGTCATGTATAATCCAAACTATACAAATATAAATGGTTTAGTTCATACCGTGAGTTTTGCATGTAGCATGTCTGAGTTTGTCTCAAGCGGTGTTATCAGTGGAATTTATATGCTGCTTCCTGTCTTGAGACAGAGGCACTGCAGAACACCAACTAGGTGAAAAGAGATTAATTTTTGCAGGTTTTCAATTTAAAATGCTTTTAGAGCATTGCTTTATCAGGGAAGCCATTACTGCTGTAATAGTTCTTGGCTTTTATTAAATCACCAGTCACTTGTGTGCTGATGTGCTAGTTACTTTTATTACCTGGCACATTACTGTACTTCAGTAACTGATGTTCAGGGAATATAGAAGCAAAGAGTGTCAAATCTATATACGCAGGTGTAGTCATTGCTTGTGTGTTGCATATAATTAGTGTGCTCAGTTGTTTGTTTTGTGCGTGTGTGTGTTTTTGGAACTATTATGTTATAATATACAATTAATCTGTCATGTCTTGTTTGTATCGAGAAAAGTGTGATGGGCTAGATTTGTGTCCCCTTCTGATGGTGAGCCATTTCACCTGTCAGTTGCCATGAAAGTTATCAGTTCCTCTTCTCATTTAGTCAAACCTCCATTGTGTCACCTTAGTTTAGATGTTTTATTTGTCCATTTGGCATAGTCTTGGAATTCTTCAAAGATGTGTTTTGGTTTGGATGAAGAGTTGAGTAAGGATTACTGGCAAGATCAGGATAGTGAGAGAGGATCCTTAGATATTGTTAGATGCCTCAGCCAAGAGTACTCTTCTTTCCTATCCCTGCTCCTAACATGAATCCAGGCTCATCATGGGAAAGTCCCAGGATTATACAAAATAGATATTTTAACATTTGTGAACTTAGTTGATAAATGGTGACCGCTTTTCATTCTTTATGAAAGTAGTTGATCTGACAAACAGTCTCTTACTTGTTACAGAACTTCTGCCATTTCCATCATGGCTCCCATGAGCTATTACCTGCCAGAGATTGATATAAATGTGTATACTTGATATATAATAGCAAGAGTAGATAGATCTGATCACTGTTTTGAGAGGCTGTGGCAGAAAGACAAATGAGAAAAACAAGTTGAAGAAAGATAACAGGCACTAAATCATTAGTCTGGTGCAGATGAGCATTTAATCATATATATTTTTTTAGAAGACAATCAAGTCATGGATGGATATCATGAAGTTTATTTCTCCACAATATTAATCACAATGTATTCAGAATGTGCACAAAGTACACTGCAGTACTCCAGGGTGCTATAGCAAATATAATGCAAGCTCAAACAACTCTTTTGCACACACAAAGTCACATATGAAGTCACTGTGCTACAAATGTGGCTTTAAGTCATCGTTTTCTTTTTTGTCTTTCACATTTCTGCAAAATTTTTATGGCAAAGCAAAAAAGAGTTAGTGTGTATCTTTGGAACCGCAGTTTTGAAGGAAAAATATTAGTGCATTTTAATTTTAATATGGTACCCTTTAATCCAAATAAGCCTCCATCTGACTCAACCCATTTTCATAGCACAGTTATGACACCCTGCTGTTCATAGGGAGAAAAGTACCCAACTAGGAATGTCCTGAAAGTACTGTCTGAGATCTTTATTTTAAGAATGTTTGGGCTGCTGCCGTTTGTTTTTGAACCAATAAAGTTCCAACGTTCATTTATTGACAGTCTAGATATTGGTGCATAAACAGATTTTAGTTATTTTTTAGGCTCAGATTTCTGAATAAGAATAATTTGGATCAAACCGTGACAGATAAGAAATATATGGCTTCTGTCCAAGCTGTTTCGACCAGTTCTGTGCTCATATATCCTTAACATGCCATACCATCCAAAATCTCAGCTCTCAGGGGAGCATACAGCAACATCTCCCATTTTGAACATACATCCAGACATTGGCTTTCACTACTCATAGCTAGATCATCATGTTCCTGATAGGTGGACTGAGGAAATTGTACATCAAAAAATAATGCTCTCCCTGGCTAGGTACATACAGATTCAAACCCACTGCCCTCCAGTTTCATTGCCACAGTCAGTCTGTCACACTGCTCAGTCGGTGAGTACATAATACATGAATATAGTTTTAGTTATTCTTCTCTGAGTACTTACGGTTTTTTTTTTTAACGCAAATGAGAAAAAAAGGGAGGTCTGATCAGTTGCTATTTTGCATGCTTGTTTGATTTTGTCTCTATATTGATAGTTTCTCACAAAGTCTTATTTTATTCACCAGGTTATTGATTGGCAAAGGAGATGCCCTATATTTGTCAGTAGTAGTGTATTCTTTGTTGTTTGAAACCAGGGCTAATTATATTTGCTTGATGATTGGTTGACTGTTCTTAATACTATGATGAATATTGATTTGTTAAGAATGATACGTGACTTTGTCTGAGAATGATGTCGTAGTTTGATTGGTTCAATGATAAATTAATATAACATTTTAAAACAAATATGTCTTACGTTTTTTTTTCCTTTTGATGACGTGTTCTGTCGGATATTAAATGTCAGCATCTGTGTTGTTATTCTATATATGTGTTGGATTATTTTGATGGTGATGATGAGAATGATGATTGATGATGATGATGATGATGATGATGATGATGATGGAGATGATGGTGGCATGATGAAAGTTAAAAACCCATGATGAGAGAGCCAAGAGCATAGAACATAGAAAACGTTTTATCACTTTGCTTACATTATAGGAGGCTTTAGACTACCAAAAGCTTTGTCATTTTCTTCATGACAACATGATCAGAGCTATATCGTATACCTTTTTTTGAATCGATTCAAGTGGGTTTCTCTCTCGACAGTGGCCAATTTAAGTCATTGTGTTATGGAGAGCAAGTCAAGTCATTTTTGTGAATCGATTCAGACTATTCATGTTACCTGAGTCCAATTACCCAGCACGGATTATGAACATAACTATTTGGTCCTCTGTCGAGCTTCTCATATGCAGTACACGTATGTCATGGAGTTTTTGAAAATATTGTGGAGTCCGCACTGTTTACAACGCAAGTTACTCAGATGGAACGGAGCTCAGCTCATCTTAAACATTCTTTAAAATATATAATCTATATAAGTGCGTTTCTTTTTTGTCTTTGTCTAGTCAGTAGATTGCACTGTCGTATTAGTTCTTTTTTTCCATTCTCTCTCTCTCTCTCTCTCTCTCTGTACAAAAAAATGTGCCCTAGTGAGCCCGCGAAAAAGTCCCGGTAATTTCGTTTCATTGCCTTGTGAATTCCATGATTTAGCCTTGAACTCCTGTGCGTAATTTGTTGTTTGTTTTCCATTCAAAATATTTTACAATGAACATAACAAAGTGCTGAATTTTATTGTATTGCACTGTTGTTGTTTTTTTGTTTTTTGTTTTCTAAAGAGCCAGCCACGTCGTTGCCGAAAATGTTCTCACATATAGTCAGGTTTTGGGCAAAGTCTTATGAAAGGAATGTTCATCAGGTCTGAAGCGGACCCACTACGCCAGCCTCCACAATAGATTGATCGGAATGTGCTCGGTCAGTGTTAAAGGAAAGTTGAATTGTCCTACAGACCATGTTAAACCATAATTATGAGACCCTATTATTTGAGTTAACAAATATTTCAAGTGGCTGACAACATAATGTAACGCTTCTGCCTGTCGTAGATACCTCGCACGGTTACATTACGCAAAATCCATCAAGCTGTCTATACAGTGCGCTGCTGACGCGTGATTACACGTCGGTACGAATCTTGTAATTGTGATGTAAACAGCAGATGTGTCAAACAAAATCATGCTGAGGCATAAAGATGCATAATATTTTACCTGGCATACACGGTCGAACTTAATGTTTGAGTTTGGATGATCAGAACCTTATTTGAAAACATAATAATACATTTTCAGGCAGAGATATCTGTAGTTGCTGGAACTGAAGTGACGTCATTCGTTTTGCCACAGGCTTTTACTGGCCGGACAAGGAGGATAACTCTTGATGCAAGGGCCAAATCCCGATCACTTAATCTGAGCCCACCTTATTGCGTCACAAACACACGCGCACAGTTAGAGAATACTACTCTTTCAGTGCGAAATGGTTCGGTGGGCACTATAGAAAAGAGAGGAAAAGCACTGGAAAAAAAGAAAATTATTTTTGAGGTGAGTATACACCTTTAAGTTTCGGCACGTGCATTATGCGACAAGATCCATCCAAGAACCAACACTAGGGTGTTCATAATTTAGCCATCTATTACACAGGTCTAAAGGCTCAAGCACAGTAGTCCCAGTTTCAGCTCGCTCTCGTCTCAGCTGAGAGCTTGCGCACTGACTATGGTAAGAATTACATTAGGGCATCGGTGCTGATGTACTCTAAGTAGCATTCAACATACAGAGTTAATGTAATTCTAATGATGGTAAGAAACCTCATCGTTTAACGCGCAAGTTCTCAAATAACAATTATAATAAAAGACATGAATTAGTGCTTCATCCCCGAAGGGATCGAAGGCTTTACAGCCAAATGAGCACACATTCAAACATAAAAGCATATCTGCACAATTACATGCACTTACACACACACACACACACACACACACACACACACACACACACACATACATACACACACAAACATACACACAATTTCTCTCTCCTCTCTCTCACGCACAATCTCTCTCTCCCTTCTCTCTCTCTCTCTCTCTCACACACACACACACACACACACACACACTCTCTCTCTTTCTCTCTCTCTCACACACACACACGCATACACACAAATACACACACACATATACACACACTCTCTCTCTTCACTCTCTCTCTCTCTCTCATACACACACACACACACACTCACACACATACACACACAAACACACACACACACACACACACAAACAAACAAACACACACACACACACACACACACTCACATATTCTTCTATATAATATACCGTGCACTCAAGGAGCTGAAGTCTCAGGTCAAGGGGGATCAAGGATCTAAACAGAATGTAAAGCTGCCATCTGCTTCACTTTAGTCTGTCTCACCAAGGACTCCATTTGTCAGGTCTGACACATCTTATGAAGAAAATGGCACATATTATTATATGCACTTTATGATTTATAGTGCTTATTTGCCTTTTTATCATAAGACGGCAGAGGTGCAGACTGCCGTCACATTCGTCAAAAGTTGGTAAGCAGAACTGGGCAACCAAAAAAAAAATTCACTGGAGATCAAGTTCACTTCACAATGGAAAAAAAAACCTAACGGTCAAGTTCAGCTCATTTCCATGAAATTCAGTAGTTTTAAGATCAGATCAATTCCTCTTGGTTTTTGAAATATGCATTCGGTTCTAATTTTCGAGGCAGATGCGAAGTGAACCGAGGTAGAAAATTTAGAGTTCAAATCAAGCATCTAAAATAGCAAGAGTTCAGATCTACATCAGTTCGTCCAAAATAATTATTAGGTACTGACGAAGTTCTTGAGATCACGAACCGCGCTCATATGATCTCAGTTCTGCCCACTCAAGCTAGAAATCTGAAACAGAGACGAAAAATTACGAGTCGAACCCACTGTGGCCAACAAATAGGATTTTACAGCATTCTCGTTCCCGTGCATGTCAAGACAAGAGACGAGCCAACGAGTTCTTTTGGGATTCAGGGACGTGAGCGATTCTAAATCGGATCGGAAGCAGTGTGTTGAGTCCTAATCAATGAACACATAAGATCGATTCATCACGGTGACCTCGACCTCGGTGACCGATCGCCTCACGGCAAGGTCACTGACACATAGGGCAGATCTGTAAATCAATTAGCGTGGATTTGGCGTGGAGGGCTGTGACAGGGGCGTTGCGCTGAATAAAAATTGTCCAGTGAAAAGGAGTTGCTTTTTTTTTTTTGTTTGTCTCAAGGTGCACATATAAACAGTGGCGCAAGTTGCATTTGGTGACACATGGGGTGTGCATAAATGGGGAGGATGCAATGTAAAACCATAATGTTTGTATAGTATGTACGTGTGTGCCTTTAGGCAAAGATAAAATGTGCGGGATGTGAGTGGTGGTGGTCTTACAAAGAGGCGGCCAGCTCTGCGTTGGACATTGGTGAGAGGACAGCTTTGAGTACTGAGGAGGTCTAAGGGTACTAAATGCACGTGTGGTATGGCTATGTGCTAGCGGTATGAGATTTCTTTAAAAGAATGATTCTTATCTCTTTAGGGACAAGACAAAAATATTCTCAGCAGAACTGTCAACGCAATAGATCTAGTTTTACAACTTTGCTAGCCTGACCTGTATGCACTTCTTAAGTATATCATAAAAATTACAGAGGACGAGGTTGGTCAGTCTTGATAAAGTGCTCAGACATGAAACGTGGACCATCTTTTCAAATGAATTCATTAATTTTCATTATATAGTTTTCAAAAGTTTTGTGTCAGATCTGGGCGAAACCATATTTAATTTCAATCATTGAGGACGAAGGCTATTGGATACAGCTCTGGGAGGAATTAATCTAGCTGTATGGGAACTTCAAGAAGACGTTCCACCCCTGGCTATGAAATGTAGCACATATTTCGTGGGATTTTCTGGCTAAATGACTCATAATATGGGCATATTTCATGGCATATTCTAGGCCTTTGACTTAAACCGTTACTTTGCCTTCGCCTTGTAGTTGACGGGTCTTCCCAGTCCCGTTATTCGCATTTCGTTAGGTTTGCCTCATGCAGGGAATTACCTCCCCCGCCCCCCCCCCTCCACTTCCACTCACCTGTTACACTTTCTCATGAAGAGATTCGACTGGTGCTAAGCTATTAATTAATTTTAATTAAACTGTAATTAACTTAAAATTTACAATCTGTGTTTGAAGGAGCTTCAACTTTGGCTTAGATCTGTCATACAATTAGCACATTTAATTTTAATGACCAGTCTATACCCAGTTTTTACCATGGGCGCTGTTGTGTGTACGGTGTGGCTTTATGTGGGAAATCTTCTGTTCCACATCCCAGCACCCTTCAGCATATTAAACCTGCCTTGAATATATCAGACAAAATCGACGGATACCAATTATTCTCAGATCCAGTTTTTAGGATAAGGGTGATGACAGAGGGACCTATCGTGCTAATTACATTCCCATCAATCAACCAGCCTCACAGCCTGTCCTTAATAGAGGTTTTTCTGGGTCACTTTGTCGCTCTTGGTCCCAGGCTGACCTTCATTCCTCACATCCATCACCAACACAGAAGATGAAAGAGCTTGGACTAAATAAATTAGAAATTATGCTGTGAGCCTTTTTTTCTCTTTCGTTTTTTGTTGTTTTTCCTCCGGTCTACCTGATCGTCATCGTCAATTTTTATTATATCATCTGTTCATGAGCATCATCCTCGCCATTTTGTATGAACGGATGAAGTGGTGATAGCATAACCAATATGTCTGAACTTTCAGGTTATTATATGATGTAAGTTACGCACTGTTGTGATTGTCGCTGGCCTGGTTATTTGATATCAGGAAGTGAAGTTTTATATAACAAACAAATATAACCTGAGGCAGGTTATTCTATCCCGAGTGCCTTGCAGCTGTTAAAATCTGAAAACCGAACCATATTCAAAGCGGCCAATGCCTACATATTAAAAGTTGGTTGCCAAATACAGTAAGTTAATACAAATGAAAGTTATAGTAGTAACTTTTTCTTTCCAAGATAAAGGCAGCTGGTCTTTTTTACCAATTGGCTTTTTTTACCTGTGATTCACTTCAGATACCTTGATGTACATATTTATGACCCGAGATGTCTGTCATGAAAACAGTGCCCCCC
>JAWQUT010001543.1:8282-22047 GCA_033807755.1 Ellobium chinense
ACGCACATGACTTCTAAAGGCGAGGAGATTATTCAAAGTCTTATAGAGAGAACGAAATCGCAGTCTTGACTGCTAAACAAAACATGGAGACAATGAGCTCTTGCTGACCTTTTTGTGGATGGTTCTTTCCAGGATTGCGCCAAGTATTTCTTCCAGCTATATAGTCTACATTCATTGCGTACAAAAATGACAATTATGTCCCCTGCGTTTTCTTTTTACTACCAGGGAAAACAAAGGATTTGTACCAGAAGATGTACTTTAAGCAGCTGTAGATGCGCATTACCGACTTCCTCATCGTTTCATCACCATCTGGCTACAGTGACACACATTGGTGTTAAAGGGAAGCTGATCAAAACCCTTAATTGGAGTTGTGCAGAAGAAAGATTTCAGATGCTCAAAGCAGTCTATGCTGGACATTGGACAGGACAAATGAGCCAATTTTCAATCAATCATACAATAGCAATATAGAAAAAAATTGAAATAAGTTTTAACAAATTGTATTTGTTCATCAAAATTAAACATCATGCAATAGATGCAAGTTCGCCGCAAAACATACAATCATATGAGGCGATCCAATTAAGTCGCCAAAATAATCCTAATAAATTGTACTTCAGCTAAATTAGAAACAGGAACGTCGAGTGGTTATGTTGGCGTATAGACCCATATTCCATATTTGGTCAAACGCAAATGTTCGCAACATTCTTTTCTGAAGCTTACTAGCATTCTGGTGACAATATAGTATTGTGTGCAGATATCTGAGGTTCAGAACAAAAATTCTAAACAATTTATGAGAAAGTTGGTGTCTCTGAGCTACCATTTCTCCGATCCTTTTTTTGTGCATACGATTTTATAGGTCAGTGCTGTTTAAATAAATTATGACTCTTTCAATAACATTAAAAAGTGACAATTTTGTCGTATTTCTTCCTACAGCAGTACAGCACCATGTACATTACTGAACCAAGACGCTGGTTGTATTAAGTGTTTTGGAAACCACATTAATGCATTAACAAAGTAATCATCGGGAAAGATACTCTCTGTATACTGTAAAATAAAATTTCTGTGATTACAGGGCATAAATAAATATATATGTGACATGGAAATGTTTCTCAGTCTGGTGCTAAATGGTCTATAAGATCGGCTGAAAAATTAAGATTACATTTCCTGATTTCAGAAAATTGTGAGACAGTGCCATATTGATTAACTTTACTTTAAAAAAAAACAAAAAAAACTATAAAGTTGCAATGAAAAGTAGAAGAGCTCATGCGCAATGGCCATTGATACCAAAACAGACTCTTGATAACGGGGTAAACCTTTGCCATTTCAGAACTTCTACGTCACAGGTCACATTATAAACACTTTTAAAAAACCGAATGGCACACTAAACTATTATATTATACCAGTAATTTTCTAAGTTATAAATATAGCGATTTAAAACCTCATCTTGACTGCTGAACAATTTTCGCTTTGGTTGACCTACAGGAAAGTAATTNTAGTACTTTTTAAATGGAGATCGAATGTAATGCAAATAGACACACAGCATTTTAGAGCTTCTGCGACCACACACCAGATGAGACGGCGCTGTGTACATTCAACTTTGATTGTAATAAATTTTTAGTCTACAGTAGATCTGATGACTTGTAAGCTGTGGAATTCTTGAGCTGTGTAACGTATTCCTTTGCAATCTCTAGTCTGCACAATAGCTTTCAATATCTAATAATTAACTCGTTAACCAAGATCATTATAAATAAAATCAAAAGATGCTTAGAAAGTGCAGCATGCTCTACCAACTGCTGTTAAAGCAAATATAAATCATTTGACAAATTTGCTATTGGCAGAACCAAGCAAATACAAGATGTGGTAACAGTTTGAACTCGACCAACAATACAGCACAAATCTTCATTTTCGCAGTGTCTTTTTAACAATCCAAACTTGCATTTACTTTCATCTCCAATATAGACAATTAACAAGTAATGTCTGTGTCTGATGAGTTGCTTAGAAAATATTAAATCATCAACCACAGGGAGGCGGAAAGTGGACAGAAGGTTACTACATTTTCACAGTGTTGCCTTGGACAGAGACCAGCTGGAGACATTGTCATAATCCATACTCCATGGTGGTACTTTCACTAGATATCTTGGCAGTTTGTCCAATATGCTCTTACAAAACTGGTCTGTACGTTTAATGAGTGACATTAAAATTAAATTATCACGAAAGGGAGAGCCTCAAGGTGGGCACAGTAGGACACCAAATTACTACAATGTTCTTTCCGACTAGTAGAAGAGTGGAGATTTGCGCCACAATACATGCTGACTGCTACACACATTTAATTTGACGTTTCTTCATTTCATATCTTGCCAGGCAATTTATGGCATGCAATCGGCATTCAAAAGATGACATTAATTAGGGGAGTTAAAGAAATCTACGCTATTACAAATACATTTACAGTATAAGGACATTTTGTTGGAAAATGCGCACATACATACATATGTACTTATATGTAACAGATTCTTCAACAGTGTAACTTTAAGTATATATACTTCGCAGAACAAAGAATGCCTTTGCTCACTTTGGAGTTTCAGTTTTAAAAATTGATGTTCTATTTCACTTGTAGTTACAATTATTTGCTGACGTGCCAAATGTCCATTCATAATCTAATGCATCATTCAGTGATGTGACCATTCCTAGTGAACAGTAAAATTTTAGACAGTCACAACGAATTCAGCATTTCAACAGCGCTCCCTCAGCACATCTGACTCATAAAGTATTTTAAAAGTTCTTTTGTGTCCATATTGTCACTAGATAGCCTTTTTTTTCCCCCTTGCAGACTGGAAAGTTTAACCATCTATCTGAACAGGATTTGATTCAAAAGCTTGCTTTCACTCTCTCATAGTCATACAACAGTCCAGTCACAGGTGTTCACAGCTGTCCCGCTGTGTTGCACAATAAATCACCATCTTGGTCTATGAAGCGAGGGACAATCAGTGAAGCTCAACAAGGTTTAGCGCCTGAGGATAACTAAGACATTTGAAAGAAATTATGCAAGTTACTCTGGTCGCTGGTGTATCTACCTCATGTCCATTCTGGACATCAAAGGCAATTAAATCATTTGATGTTTCCGAAATCTTTAATTCTGGACATATGACTCTTAATCAAGCCAAACTGTTTATTCTCAGCATAGTTACCAGTACTGTACTGGCGACTTGGGAAGAATAACGATTTTGCTTCTCTTAACTGGTGATCAGCACAAAATATTTGGTGAATCGCCATTTTAAAACAAAACGCCAATGCCCTGCCATAAAGAGAATGTTTTCCTTTCATGACAGTAGGTCACAGGCCACTAATACTAAATTAGAACAGTATCTGGTTCATCTTGTATCGGAAACTATGCTGTAAGTCTAGATACAGATTCAAAAATGTGCTGTCACTCCGAGTTTGCGGCCTTATGTTGTACAGCCCAGACATACAAGTGTCCACAGCTGCCCCGCTGTATTGTACAGTAGATCACAAGTTTGGCTTCGGAAACACTAATTACAATTAACGTAGGTCAACAAGACTCAGCCACCGAGGATTACAAGCCAAAAAGAAAGAAACCAGCAGGTTAAGCTCGTGTAATACATCCTGAAATTTATCATTTATCATATCAAAGGCGGCGAAATCGTTCGATGCTTTCGAAATTTTAAACCGAATGGCTGTTAATTTAAGCTTTGTTGATTTCGCTGTAGACAAACTGCCCCTAGTGTCGTCTTATAGCTGGGGAAGAAAGCAGTTAAATGAGGAGTGAAGGACATGGTTTTGTTCCCTTTACTGCGCCTAATAGTACCTATAAATAGATATTTTATACTAGTGCATGACAACAAAGAGCCAGTTTCCCACAAGCAACATTCACAACATAGACACGACAGGACATTAATATTAGTAATGACAAAGGACAAACCTAGAGCTCAGAGTACTCGGACTCTTTCGGAAACCAAAAAAGAAAATTAGGGCTATGGATCTCCTTATCTCCCTCTTTGTAAAGCTCTGTCTCTTTCTTTCTCTTCTCTGTTTTTTCTGTCTGTCTTGTTGATTGCCTGCCTGCCAGCTTGCCTGCCTGTCTCTGTCTCTCTGCCTGCCTGCCTGCCCGCCCGCCTGCCTGCCTGCCTGCCTGCCTGCCTGCCTACCTGCCTACCTGCCTGCTTGCTTGTCTGCTTGCCTATATGCCTGTTTGTATGTCTGTCTCTTTCCTATCTCTCACCGCAGAGAAATCTTTTTTTCCTGCTTATCTTAGGAATGAAGACCACTAACGCATGACCACTATGGTTAGCTACTAGTATTGTTGTCTCATTATAATATGTCTGTGAATACTCTTGTCTTCTCACTGATGTAAGTAATTTCTTTCCATGATTGGTTCCTTCAAGATATGTACACTGTGTTTTCTTTACTGTCTATGATATTCTAAACATTCATTTTATCTTGTATTAAGCTATTCATTATTATCTTCTGTTACAATGAAAATATGGTATTGCCTTATGTTCTCATTCTAATTATCATTTCATCTTCCTCAGTTCTCCACTCTGCACATGTATCGAATTCTCATTTCATGTGTCTTTGTCTTCTTACTCCTCTGCACACACACACACACACACACACATATACAAAAAAAAAAAGTCGGGGTATTACTAAATAATTATAAATCACAGAATTAATTTTTTCCTGCTTTCCCCCTTCAATCTGCTTGAATTTTATCCTTCTATCCTGTCTTATTTGGCCTCCACAATGCACGAGGCACGCCACTTTGATAATCGTAGTTACTCTTCCCTCACAGTTATTTAAATAAGGTGTCTTGTTAGTTTCCTTTTTCGCTGATTTTGGACTGGTGTCTCACGGCGAAGAATAGCAGTCTGTTCAATGGACATGGGGAGCCCAGGCCCTCTGATCTAACTCTTCGTCAATGTCCTCCGTGTCGGATGCCTCCAAAGAGGGGTTAATAACTCTTGCAAACAGGGTCCTGGCGCTCTTTGGTGGATTATAAAATATAGGCTGTGGCAATGAGCCTTCTTTAATTATGCAGGTGGCTATGCTTCATCTGACTTTCTTTGGTGCTACCGGTCTGGAGATAAGAAAAGATCGAAATGTGATGGTTACTAAGAAAGTTATACAATCTTATAAAATGAATATCATTGAAATACAGTATAAGTTTGTTATAAGTTTACATGCATGTGACACACCAACCCTCGATCACGTTTTGAGGAAGTGTCATCAGAGGTTTTGTCTTTTGCAAAGAATGATAAAACAATTGGGACCGCAAAATAAGAGTATGTTTATAGCTTGTAAACTTTGAAGGTACACTTTGGGCGAAAATTTCGACAACTTCACGTGCATTAATGTCTATGAAATTTTGTGTGCGACCTTATATCTGAAAAAACGTTCATACTCTACTTTTTTCGAAGTCGTAAATCATCACAATCCACTTTTCAAAATGATTACGACTTTCAATGTCATGCTGATACTAGTGATAGTCCCCAATGACAATTGTAACTTATCTAGTGGTGATGGTGACTTGGCTGTTATTTTGTATGTAAAAAACATAGTGTCTGAGAGAAGAAAAGTGATTAGGTTTACTGCTGATTACTCTTTTTTAACAACCGAGTTACAGCAACCAAGTTCAGCTGCTGTTAGAAAGATAGAGATGATTTGACAAAAGACGATAGCATTTTCTTTTATTTAAGGACACATTGTGACTAGAAAGACTGCTTCACTGCATCTAGTCTAGTCTAATAATCTCCTTTGCCAAAATACTGTTAAAATATCTGTGGGCAACCGTGTGACGGATAATGCCACAGGCTGCAGACAAATAGTCCCAATGTAACAACAGTAACTAAACTAGTGACGACTAATGAACACATTGTATGTGAACAGAAAGATCACGTTCACTGCATAATGACCTGCTCTTCATTACAAATCATTTAAATTAGATCAGCTGTGCGACGGAGAGTCTCATCTGTTGTCACGAAGCAATGGACCACAATGCGCGTCACATTTCAATTCAACACATTCTTTGTAAGCAGTTGCCGTGTGTATCTTTCCTTCTTTATTATCCAGTCAGCTCGAGGGAAGAACAGACAAAGGATGCGTTAATCAGCGACTGTCCTTGCCAACGAACTATGATTTATACAGTGCAGTATAGTACTTCAATTCTGGGGACCAGCGCCAACAGTCGTGTGAGATCATTGTCACTCCAGGTTTTCTTTTTTTTACTATTACAGGTGTATTTTCCTTTTATAGCCATACTTAAGGGGGCGGGAAAACTGGCCAGAGCTCCGGAAAACGATCGTGTTATGGGCAAACTGTCTAAGATCCCCTTATAACAATAAAAGTTAACCTTTCTTACTAGACAGACTGTCTGTCTGTCTGTCTGTCTGTCTGTCTGTCTGTCTGTCTGTCTGTCTGTCTCTCTCTCTCTCTCTCTCTCTCTCTCTCTCTCTCTCTCTCTCTCTCTCTGTTCCCATCTTTTTCTCTCCAGAAATTTCATTTTCTTTCCTCCGACGACCCTTCGCACTTCCCTTCTCCACCCCCTAACAAACAAACAAACAAAAAATGAACTTGAATACCTGCCCAGTATACCCACCACCGTGCCTAAATGCAGCAATGACGATAAAGGATAAAAGGAGGATGCACGCGTTTGATTCTTACTAATGGCGTACTTTTCTATCCACCAACCAGCCCTGCATCCTTACGATAAACCAGTTATTGGTCACTATCCAATCCGTGACAAAACATGTCTCTCCTGTTACTCTCACAATGATCGAGTGACATTGGGGTGAGACTGATATTAGTCTGACATACAGGTGACACCCACCGATAAGGCAGCGAATACCAGCTATCATTTCGTGGTGGTGCTTGTGACACTAGAGGTGTCAGCCTCATGACGACACGAGACAGGAGAATGACATGGCGTGACATCATTGTTATGCGGAGAAAGAGAGAAAGGAGAGAGAGAGAGAGAGATTACAGTGTTTGAGAGAGAAGAGGGAGATAGAGAGAGAAAGGAAATGAAAGAGAGATCTATCTAAGGATACAAACAAAAAAAATCCAATCATGAGCAACACCGTAGAGTCCGCAGCACAACTATAGTCCGTAAACTTTGCTTTGTGCAAGCTATTCATCGAATTACTCAAGAACCCGCTGTTAGATTTCTCTGAATATTTGCATCAACTTATACTTTCTTATGGACGTTACAGATATTATTTTTTGTCAACAGAATAATAACGGGTATCTAAATTCCCTTCTTTAATCTATATAAATTGGATCATTCTGGGTTATTTTTATGAATAAGGAGGTTTACAGTACAAAAATTAGACTTTAGAGGTTGAAAAATCGACCAGGGGCGTATCTGTGATCTACTAAAATGGAGATATCAAAATGATCAAATTTAACGTGACAAGGCTAACATACACACAAACAAAAAGGTGAAAATAATGCAATTATGTATTAGTACCCTCACTTTTAGGTGAAGTGGTGACTCACAGTGTCTTGTTAACTTTCCTCTTCCGAATCACTCGTAAACGATATCATATCATATCCCAGAACATGTTGGACTCGCAGTGCGGGGTTCGAAATCTTGTGATACAGGTGACCACGCCTAGCCTCTTTACAAAAGTAGTTGTACAAATGTAGGGTGATCCGTTGCAATGTTAAAAATGTTTACATTCAAAGACATATTTATATAGATCTACCAATGTGCAGACAAAACAGCAGAGCCGCCGATGACTAATGTACGCCTAAATGAGAAACAGTATGAGCGTCACACATTAACGCGTTCAATAAAGGTGCTCCCTCGTGCTCATGAGTACATACGAAGGTTTTTACATGCACAGGCCATTGTAATGATTTTAAAAAATATGTAAAGGGAAAAAGTGTACGCGACGTTTTGAACGGAACATGGAAATGATGTGTTCTATTACGGTAAACATATGATACTTTGTAATGTACGACGTGATAGATTATCGAGAATATTTTACTAATAAATGATAAGGAAATTTCTAAATTACCAAATGCTGATCATTGAAATCAGTATTTTCATAACGTCCAGACCCATACAGGGGCTGATGCAAAATTTTAGAAACATCTAATGGCAGGTTTTTGAGTAATTCGGTAAAAGGTGTGCACAAACCAAAGTTTACGCACTATAACACCGTAATTATGAAGGACAATCAAAACATTATTCCACAGACAACTGGGGATAATGTAACTGGTCGTAATACGACAAAGCAAAATGGCTGCCACCAACGTCTGGTGGAAAAGGATTGCTGGCGTTATAAATTATGGAGATGCCATTTCTGTCCTACAGCAAATAACTTACCTAAAGTTTTTGAAATTGCCTTGTTTTTTTTTTTCTAGAACTGTATTTCCTTCTGCAATTCTCTTCTTTTACAGAAGTCTACAACGTTGACTTTGGTATTAAGTGTGGATGTTCTCTCAACTCCTTTCTTGAGGAATCATGCACTGCATTTTTAAAAAATTAAATATTTTAGGATAGCTAAATAATTAGAATATGATTTAGATTTTGAGAGAAAAAAAATGAACAAACAAAATAGTAAACAAAATGAGAAAAGACGAGGAATCGCGAAGGGAGAGGGGAGAAAGAGAGAAAGGAAAGGAAGATTATATCATAGTGAGAGAGAAAGAGGGAGATAGATCTCTCTTTTATTTTATTTTATTTCTCTATCTAAGATTACAAACAAAATAAATCCAACCATGAGCAACAGCCGTGTCAACAACACTACATGCTCATCAACAACAATAGCTACTCTGACATCAGATGAGTCTTGTAACACCGACATGCCAATATGCCATGTCAATCCGAGGACTGACGGACACAGTGTGATTCCATGCAACAGTAAGGTCGAGCATAAACTGTAGTGTCAACACCTCCTTGTTACCAACCCTAACATTAACAGTCAGCACCCTGGGCATCTTTAAGCTTTGGCAATGATCATAAAATCGATGACTCTCACATATTTTCCTCACGGATGAACCCTATTCTTTTATATTATATCAAGTTTGTTTTACAACTGAGCACGATGTGATGTTGGCTGTCATACCATTTTATGCTATACAAGAATAAACAAGCATGCAAACAGCCGTTATGACACACAAAGACATCGCAGGATCACCACATTTTCAGTATCTGTAAAGATGTCCTTACATGTCTGTTACTGTACATGAATTTACAAAAGACATTAAAAATAATAGTGAATAACTCCCTCATTCCCCATGCTAATATTGAAGATAAACACAGAACTGTATCACTGACAAGAACTGATAAAATATCTTAGTTCAAAGTGTAAATCATAAATGACAATAATATTTTGCAAACAGATTAAGATAGCACAAAGTCTGTGTGTCTATGAGTAAAATCTCGTAGCATTCTTCAAAGGTTTGACCAAAAAAAAACAACCAAAGTATGAATCCATATTCAATCTAGTAGATCTCAAATATGCTGCAAGAGGCTTCTGACAAAATACAAGAAAACAAAAGACATTATTGCGTGACAATTTTCAGCTGTCTTTACACAGTAATTTTTCGGAGTAAGGATAAAAGCATACTATAAGATTTCTCTGTCCATATTAATAGAGGGAATGACATAATGTCTGACGCCAGTATTTCAGGTGTATTTCAATTCATATATCGGGGGAAAAAAATACGGACTTCAAACTAAATACAGTATATAAAAAGGCCTACTGTCTGTATGTTTCGTCACATTGTTAGCGAGTTTCAAAAATAAAGAACCCCTTCAACTCGAATTTCCTTGGGTCGCCTTAGAATTTGAAGGTCGTGGGAAGCAAAGCAGAGAAAAAATAGAACAGAAAACTCGAGCTTTCCAGAAAGTAGGTGATCAACTCTTTTTATAGGTATCGAGGTCGAGAGGTGACATTGACCAATAATGTTACTCTCTTATTAATGAAATCTCCATCTGTTTCAGAGTACAGTATTCCTATTTAGAGGTGCACACAAATAGGCATATCTTGCCGCGCCTTCGGGACTAGATGTTAAAAGGAACAGGTCGAGAAATTCGAGTTTCTGCCCTAAATCACCGCCTGTAAATGGCAGCGGCACAATAATACACTGTATTAATATGCTCCCAGTGGAGATCAGAAACTCTTAAGACTCATTAGATTCGCTACAATGATATTGATGTGAAACGGCTGTAAATATTTTTTATTATTATTTAATAGAAATAATAATAATAATAATAATAATAATAATACATAGCATCTATATAGCGCTCATCCCTGTAGATACAGGCTCTGAGCGCTTTACATAGAGAAATAAATAAGATTAAACGATATTCAGCTCACACACCCGAGCATACTACACTATGTACACATGTACTGCAATATAGATGTTAACAACAACAACAACAACAACAAACGTTTGGTTTCGCAGACAGTCATGGTCAATCAAGATATTGTTTGAACAAATGTGTTTTGAGAAGTCTCTTAAAAGTACTTAGACCATTTTCTTTACGAATATTTTTAGGCAGTTTATTCCAAACAAATAGTCCCGCGGACGTAAAAGCTCTTTCTCCATTTTTTTTCATGTTTGCTTGGAGAAAAGAAGCATTTTCAGATCGTAATGATCTAGTGGGTTTGTGCTCAGCTACCAGGTTTGATATGTATGCAGGTGAACTACCATTTATGGTGTTATAACAAAAAATGGCAATCTTGTACTCAATTCTGGCTCTGACTATTAATCAGTGAAGCAGTTTTAAGAGAGGCTCACTAGGCTCTCGCTTACGCTTCTTGAAAATTAAATTTATACAGAAAAGAATCAGAATATTGGAGCAAGTAGACGAGAAGTTCGAATACATGTGGTATGAGGTCGTGAGGAGTCTGTATTGCACTATGTTATAGGAAGGTGGGTCGTTATGGACATCAAAGAATGCAATAGAGACATTAAAATTTGTTGAGAGTAGAAGAAAAGAAGAAACTTATGATTTCATATTGTGAAATTCACAATTATTTTTTTCTCCCTTTGTCAATTTATAAACTTTGCTTTTCTCATGATACCGATGGTTATTGTCGGTCGTCGTGTGGTAAGAAGCATCAATATTTTTATGTTAAGAGAAGAACATGAGAAACACAGAGAAAAAAGTCTTAATCGTATAAGAATCGCGAAGTTTAGGTTAGGACATGGTCACTGGTCAATCACCTTGCCCACGTGGATTAAAATCCCATGTGCGCATGCGCTGGCTTTGCAACGGAGATAGATAAAGCCTAGGAGGAGAGACACAGACTCTACAGTGGAGAGCGGAGAGTGAAAGAGAGGGTGACATGAAAAACTGCATAAGTTCCGGGCTAGCCCACGTGGGCGAAACTTTTGTCTGCGCATGTGTTGGCTTGAAATGCGTCCCAGATCATGACCTGTCGCTGGCGGTTGACTGGGCAGGCGAGAGAGGCGGAGCTTGGTAAAGCACGGTACCGGTGACTAAAGGGTGGGGCGGGGCGAACGCGGGGATCACGTAATAACTCCTCCGGCCCACTGCAACCATTGCTGACCACAAGGCTAGCTGAGTCTCTGGCTTATAAAAAGCGCCGATATCGATCAGTCGGGTACCAATCATTCACAGTGGTCTACCAGTTCGGTCATACCTGTGCTCTGTTTGCCGCCAACTCTGTTGCCAGTTACGCTGATCAGTTTACCCGCCAAATCTACGCTTACAATCCATCTACTGTCGAGAATCTCCAGTTCGAACTGACAGTACCGTCAGCACAGATCCAGTATTTTGACTCTCGTGGCCTGCCATACATAAGGAAGCACTGGTTTTCATCTTTATCCGGATCTTGCAGGAAATTACCTCAGTTCTCATTCACGATGTCTGACGTTAGATCTACTCCCCAGACCAACGAAATCTCGACTGACAACCAGTAAGTACTCTTGTCGCTTTTCTTCTTATACAACTTCATTAGGCTTTATTTGACAGTTTCATGTACACGATCTTCTTCAGCTCCTTATTATTTGATGTTTGTGACATCAAAATTTCCAGCTTACCGTGCAGTTGTTTTTTTTTAATATGCAGTCATTACCTGTATGAGAATTTTGTAATTTGAAAAACAAAAGGAAAGTGTCTTGCAAATCTTTCTTCACTGGAAAGTTCCATTCAGGAAAGTGCTTTTTGCTCCCCTAAAAATAACTTACTAACAGCGATTTTTCTTCTCATTTTCTCCTGATAGTGACTTCATTAAAAGTTTATGGTACTCAAGAGGACATAAGCTCAAATAATCTAGAAGAAACAAGATTAAGTTCCCTTGTTCGAGACAAGATTCTTGAGGACATAAATTCAAAATGGAAATGAGAAGAGATAACAGAATTTTTATATTTTATTAAATCCCACTTCTTTTAGGGCACCATGGCGTTGATTAGTAGCTCAGTGGTTACTTTCGTATAAGTACAGGCTGTGTGATTGATTGAAACATGTATATTTGCAATTCCTTTTATGGGCAATTGGAATAATAAGCTTATGTTAGCTGTTTACTTCTTCGTATAGTTTATCATGTCATTATTATTATTATATTGGCTGTCTTTCCATGCATTTCATGTTAGGCCTTACATCTACTATTCCGTACATGTAACTTTCATTCTGTCAAGGTTTGTTACAGACAGATTGTAGAAGAAAGGTTATTGTAAGTTTCCTGTTTTACAGTCCCGGCGCTAGTGGCGCATCAGTATCAAGCATGGTTTTCACCAATCCTTTAAACAATGGTGACATTGTTGCTATAATCTTACTCCTATGGAATACAATTATATGTTCGTCATGTTCTGACAGGTGTTGCACCCTTTGCCTTTAGCTTTTTTGTGATGAAATGCACCCATCCAGATAACAGAAAGTCTATTTCATGGATAGCCTCGTTTGAAACTTACATGATAATGCTGTAGATCCTCAAGAAATCGAACTTAAAGAGACAATAAGTCTATACATTCTAGTTTATGAGGTGTTTGAGTGCTTTGAAATAGAAATAGGGAACAATGGGGCAGCCCATAATAACGAGTATGTGAGTTTTCGAATATAGAGCTTTCTTGTTTCAACATGTTTATTCATCCCCATATCCATTGTAGATTTACTGTATTGGATATAATTATTATTTAGATTCATGAAATATGCATATAGTATTTTGCATTGATGCGTTACTGAACCAGTTACATGTAAAAGCAGTTTCCTTCAATGTGGTCATTGCGATATACCCCATAAATTCAACTAAGTCTGCCTGTCTGTCTGTCTGTCTCTGTCTGTCTGTCTGTCTCTTTCTCTCTCTTAGACCCAACCCTAATACATTGATTAACATTACACACTTTGGACCTTTGGAGAGNCTCTTAGACCCAACCCTAATACATTGATTAACATTACACACTTTGGACCTTTGGAGAGTGCCAAGATTTTGTGTCTGCCGTTTAGCATTACATGCCGACTGTTAAAGCATGCATTATATCAGTTACCTTTGGTGGAGAATGTATCAGTCTGTAGTTGCATAAAAATAGCAGCAAAAAACAGACATTAAAAAATCCAGATTATATCAAATTTTTAAAGGTTTAATGCAATTTCGAACTCTCGGAGAATGACACAGATATTGAAGCAATATGAAGGGATGAAGATCGGAGCGTTTTTCACTGTTGGCAATAATAGCATTATCATTTACCCTGCCCTTATTAGTGTGTGTCAAAATATTCTTTTATTTTTCATGAAAAAAAAAATTGGGCACTTTAAATTTAAGACCCTTTCGCCTAG